>JASAND010026207.1:82500-168258 GCA_030248195.1 Trissonchulus latispiculum | reverse complement strand
GAGAAGATGTTCGCAACCTGCAATTGGTCGAGAATTTCGTCAATTTTGGGAAGGGGGTAATTATCTTTCTTCGTGATTTTGTTTAGGCGGCGGTAGTCGATGACAAGACGGGTAGACCCGTCCTTTTTCCCGACCAAAATGCAGGGTGAGGACCAGGGGGAAGTGGAGGGGGAGCACACGCCCTCGTCGAGCATGGCTTTGATATGTTTCTCAATCTCGGCCTTGTCCTTCGGATTATTTCGGTACGCCCGGCTTTTAATGGGGCCCTCCTTGCCGGTATCTATGATGTGCTGGTCCACTTTCGTCCGCCCGGGGTTTCCGGGACGGGCAATAACATCAAAATACTCGACAAGGAGGCGTTTAAGGCCGTGTTTGAAGTGTTCATCGAGGTCCATAGCGGCGAAATCCACATTTTCCTCGATGAACTTGACGCGTTCTTCCATGGAGGGGAGGGGTTGGGGGAGCATGGTGTCTGCCGAGTAATGCAAGTCGTTAAACCCGCGCAGACCCTGCTCTGAGGGGAGAGGGGCTGGATCCAATTGTTCAGAGGTACTGGGTTGGGGTGGGTTTGCCTCCAACTGTTCCTGGAAGGGGCATCCGGCAGGAAAATTCGTCTGCCGGGGGTTCCGAGGCATCCGCAAAAAGAACCTCGGCTTCCGTCATCTCCTCGAGGTGACAAGTCGCGGGGTCAGTATTCAGGGAAGGGGTAGTGGGGACAACTTCGGCTTCCGAAGCTGTTTGGGGAAGTTGGAGGCAATAAATAGTGGGATCAACCCACTTTACCGGGGAATGATCGGGTTCCATCATATCCGTGGGGTCCGGTGTACCTCCGGGCAAAAATCTGTCCTTTTCACTGGGGTAAGGTAGGGGGGAGGGGGGGCTACACTGGGCTGCCCGTATAGCCGGATGGTCTGTCCAGGATTGCAGACTGTCCTGGAGTTGGAGTAGGTTCACCCCCCCATTCCGTCGCATACTGACGTCCGTCAGCCTCCTGAATGGGGGTGATGGGCTCGGCCTCGCCGAGGGACAGATTTTTAGGGAGGTCAACCAGACAGTCGTGGGGGTTATAGACACGGATATAGGTGACCTTGTCCGACGTTTCGAGGACACCAGGGACAGGGTAGACCTCATACCGCTCCATAAGTTCCGGGTCGGGTTCAAAAAGGACTGCTTGGTAGCAGTTGGGTTGTTTTGCGCCGTCCACGAGACAGCGCACGGGGACCATAGCTTCAGACCGGGGTTGTAGGGTTTTCTTCTCCCTCATACAGAAGAAAACGCTAAGAGCGGTCTGAATGCTAAACTTGTTAGCCAGGGCCTGTAGTTCTTCCGGGGTCAGGAGGGGCGTCTCCCAATAGGGGGTTCGGAGGGAATGGGTTTTTGGGATGATGGACCAATCGGCTCTTTCCAGGAAGTCATATCCAATTATGACGTCCTGGTGTAACCCTTGGGTTACATGGAAGGTGAAACTGAATTTATGGTTATTACAAACAAAAGGGAGTTCGCAAGAGCCGATTATTTGGAGGGTGGAACCCGCTGCGGCAGTGGACACTTTGGCCACCGTCGCAGTGTCCAGGGAAAGGGAGAAGATACCCGAGGCATTTACGCGGTCGAAAAATGCCTTGGAGATGAGGCAAATATTGGCCCCGGAGTCTACGAGGGCAATGGCTTTGACCCCGGACACGCTCACCAGGATTAGGGGGCTTTTCCGCAGGGCAATACGAGAGCATTGCGATGCGAAAAAGGACGTGTTGCCCATCAAAACGGCTTGGACCGCTTCTCTGATGGGATTAGGGGGCGGGCTTTTGGGTGGTGAGGCGTCCAAGGTCTGCGCCTCCTCCTCCAGACATTGCGTTGGCTCCGGAGGAAGCGAAGGGGGCGGGGTTTTGTCGGGGAATCTGGGTTGGGTAGGGGAAATGGGTTTTTCGGGTTGAGAGGGGGCTTCCCCCTCAGAAAGGGACCGTTTATGGGTAGGAGACCGGGTTTTCTTCAATTTTGGAGCGGTCTTATTGGTCGTGAGGTCGGACTGAGGACGCTGAGGTTGAGGGAGAGGGTCAGCCCATATGGACATATTGGGGAGACGGAGTTGGCCAGATGCTTCCAGCTCCTCCGTCCGGCGGCGGTCCATGGCCATGAAGTCGAAAAGCAAGTTCTCGAACTCGTCGACTTTCCTTCGGACCTGGGTCATGGTGGTGTGAAAGTCTTCGTTAGCCTTTCTAGTGGCGTGGCCCACAGAGGTTAACACTTCATGTTGGGCTGCCTCAACCTCGTTCAGCTCCTCGCGGACTTCCTGGAACATGTCACCCAATTCGAAATAGGGTGCCCACTGTTCCGGGGTAAAGGGGTTGGCGGAGGTTGCGGTTGGGGGGACAGAATCGTGGCGGGCGCTTTTGGAATGGCGGGGGGCGAGCCGCCACGAATTGTCCCCTTTATTCCGCAGGAGGCGGATAGGGTCAGGGTTTGTTCCAGAGGGGGCGTCGTCAAGGTTACGTAGGTTACGTAACCTGGAGGCCAGGTTATCATTATCTAGGGAAGTGGGGACATCCTGGTGCTGTGAGGCGCTGGGGGGGTTTTGCCGACCAGAGGTGGACGGCAAGATCTCCCCAGGGCTTTGTTGGAAGTTAGGGGGGGAATGGGTACGTACGTTATCGGATATACGTACGTTTTTACGGTTTTGTCTGGGAAGGGGTGGGATAGTCAGCAGTGGGTCCTTTAGGGGAGGGACGTTGTCGATGAGATCCACTTGGATCTTCTTCGTCGCTTTCTGAGGTTTATAGGAATGCCGGGCGGGTTTCCACTGCCGACTTTTAACCCGCTTATCGCTCAACAGCACCAGAATTGCCCCGGTAAGAGGCGGGTGAAAGGTCGAGGGGGAATAGGAATCATGATGAAGATCATGATTCTCTTGCTGAGGTGGGGTTAACGGCAGTCTGGCGTGGTCCAAGACTGAGGTCGGCAGGGAGGTTGGGAGGGTTTTGGCGTGGTCTAAAACTGGGGGTGGCGGGACAGTTTGGTAGGGGCGGATAAAGGCGGCCGTTTGCGAGACTGGTCTCCCCCGTCTCCAAAAGGCTTCACCTGTTTCCGCCACCGGTTCCAAAACTTATAGGGACGGGTATTACCTTCCTTATCCCTGATAAGGTTCCCGCCACCGGGGTACCCACCATTGGCCATAACCAAATCGTGGGAGGGGAACCAGACCTGACGACGCTTCTTCTGACGCTTCCTCCGGATACAATATTTGCAACTGGGGTTGTTGCAAATCTCCTGATATTGGGCGGACACGGCCTGGAGGCCCATGGTCTGTTTCCATTCAGACCAGAACCAGTTGGGGCGGAGCAGGCCATTACCATATCGGACGGAATCCCCGCCGCCGGGGAATCCTCCGTACATGTTGACCAGCTCCGCTCTGGGTCTCCACTGGCAAACCCTGACCTGTTTAGGTTCCAAAAAGGAAAGGCTACGTCGGACAGGGTAGGGGGGTTCAGCAATATGGTCGAACAGACTAGGCAGTCCGTTCTTGGGGGGAGGGGACGGGGTATAATCCGTTGAACAAGAGGATCCAGATAGGGAGTCTGTTCGGTAAAATTCGGGAGGAGGGGCTGAGGAACTAGGTTCGTGGGAATTTGGGTTAGATGCGGGGGGGTCATTAGTAAAGGCAAGGACCATATTTACAGCATAGGAGGGTTGCCGGGGGCGCCCTCCTAGGTTTACTGAGGACGCCCCTGGTTGGCGTTTCCCTGGTTCTGAAAAAGGCCAGGGGGTCTCTGGCTCCTGGGTGGGGGTTGGAGGTCGTTCTGGGCACCTCCTTGTTGGTCCGAAGGTTGGGACGGGTTTAGCGGCTGATCCGTGACAGCCACCTTAGGGTTACTCAACATACGTAAAAACCCGGGGTGGTTTGGACCCAGGTTCTGGACTGCCCGGATTCGGTCAGGGCATTGCATCCAACCATGCCCTTCCTTAACACACCAGAAGCACAATCTAGGTCCATATGGCCTCTGGTTGGGGTTATTGGGGCGGGGACCAGAGTTGGAGGGGTAATTATAGCCAGACCTATAATTAGAGTTGGGACGAGGGTTCTGAGATCGGGGGAAGCGGGGCTGTTGGTACTGGGCTCGAGCTTGAGGGGGGTAGGGTGATGCCATACGCATTTCTGCTGCGTAGGCCTCTTGTTCCGGGGAATTTGAGGGGTAATCAAAGTAATCAGGGTCGTCAAAAGGGTCGTCATAAGCTCGAGCCTCAAAGGCTAGGGACGGGGGTTTCTTCCTCCATGGCCCGCTCGACGGACTGGACAATAAGCAGAGCTCGGTCGATCATGGAACTCTGCTCATTTTGGGGCCAATAGGACATTTCGGCTAGCTGACCAGCCACCCGGACCCTGAGGGCTTCCCTCAGACCGGATTTGAACTGTTCAGCCATTTTCCGGTCACGTTCCCGGATACCAGCGGAGGGGAAGGCCTTTACCGCCAAAAGTCGGAGGGCCGTTACGTACTGGTGGGCTTTTTCCGAGGGTTGTTGCCTTCGGCGGTAAAATTGGTCGGCATACTGCTCGACTGTCGTGGGAATGGGCTCGTACAATTGCTTCAAAATGTCCACCAATTTCTCGAAGGAATCGGGTAGGTTCGGGCCATGGAGGGCTTCCTTGACGGAATCGTCAAGGAACTGCCACAGAATTCGGTGGAGGAGGTGGGGAGGGACTTCATGGACACGAGCCGTGTCCTTGAAGTTAGAAATCCAGGTCGTGAACTTGATCTGGCTCTGGGGGCCTAGGAATGGTTTCGTTCCCTTAAAGGCCTTTAGGTACTCAGCCACGTGTCGCGCAGTGGACAGGTTGGACTGCTCCACCTGGGCTTCCCTGGTGTGCAGTCGGGGGTCAGGGCGTCTCCGGGAAAAGGGAGGGCGGGTAGGTCGGTTAGCCCGAGTATCGCTTTGGGCCCGGGGGCGAAATGGGAATGTGGGGCCATCGTCACCGGATTCCGAGTCAGATGACGGCGGAGAATCGCCGTGGGGAGGGGTTGGACGGCTAGGGGGCTGCCCCCTCGTCCTTGATTCGGGTGGGGGTTTCACGTCGGAATCCTCTTCGATGGCCGCCACAATCTCGAGGAATTCTGTATAAACCCTGGGGTGGTTTTGATACAGAAAAACCCACATTTCCCGGGTCATATGGCGTACCTGCTGGGTCAGGACCGACTTACCAATCTGGTCGTCAAGGTCTTCATAGGGGGTTCTATGCGTAGGAGGGGCCCAGCCAGGACACGCCGGAACTTTGGGACAAAAACCCAGAGCAGGTTTTTTCTTGGGTTGGGGCTTTCCGGACGGCTGTTCCAGGGGAGTGGGATTGGGGGGTGGGGCTGAATCTGCTGAATTTCCGGAGGTAGAGGGGTAGGACTCATGTGAGGCCAGGGGAGGCGTCCCGTCGTCATAATTCTGACGGTTCCGTAGGTCACCCGACTTGTCCCACATCAAGCCGGATGAGGGGGAGGCCAGGCCCCAGTGCTGGCTAGACCGGCGATTTTGGGGTTTTTGAGCTCCCTCAGAGGTAGCTCTGGGTCGGGTAAGGGGGGGCATGGACTTTCTCACTCGTGATTGGGCGGGACCCGAATCAGTGAGACGATCAAAAATGGGGTTTGTAGGGTTAGGGGCGTCGCCGATCAGCCGGGCCAGCTGCTCTTGGTATTTTTTCCACTGGCCTCGGGTACGCAATTTCTCTTCTTCACTGGGGTCGGAACCGTCCAGATGGACCGTGGAATCATGACGGGAGGGGCCTCCTCTACCTCCGTCCTGGGGGGAGTCCGACGAGGGGTGTAGATCGTCCTCGGGACTCAGTCCCGACTCGAGGCGGATGTGAACGGAAGATCCGTGCTGCCCAGAACTTCCGCCCACGGCCCCAAGGTCAGGAGGGGGAGGGTCAGGGGATCGGGCCACTCTGGGTTTACTGTCAAAGGGGTCATCTTCAGGGGGGCGATTATCCATTATTAACAAAACACAAGAAAAAAGACAACTTACCAAGTTAGTTATATACGTATATCAAAATTTGGGCAGCACTTGGGGACGATAGGGACTTTTTGGGCGATATACGTATATAACTAGGAAGGGTTAGGGGTTTCTAGGCCAGGGACACGAAACTCCAATAATACGTATATATTTTAGGCCAAAATTCGGGGGTTGGGTCAGTCTCCGGATCGACCTGGATTTTCGGGGAATCCGTCCAAGGGGTAAGCAGCAGTCCACCAGTTGGGGCTGACAAGGGCCAACAATACCAGGTTAGATTCCTGGGCGGGTCCTGGAATCTGACCAAATTTTACAAAATTTTTATATTTCCCTCCCAAAAATTTTCGGGGTGGGGAGGGGCAAATTGGTATAAATTTAGGGCGGGTAGGGAGTTGCTGGTATAATGGGGGTAGATTATCACCTGGCGTGGTCCCGGTGATAATCAAGGGGTAAAGTTGGTCTGCCCAACTATAATAAATAATTTCCAAAAGGATGGGAAGAAAAATAACACAGCACTTAAAAATTCGCAAAAATAGGCACGATGATAAAATAAACACACCACTCGTCCGCAGAAAGGAAAACGGGACTAATAAAATTCACGGGGGGTTGACAGGAAGTCAGGCGTCTGACTGGGACTTTAAGCGATGCGTGGGCGGCGCTTCAAAGGGCCCAAGCAAAGTCAGGCGCCTGATAAGGGCTCAAACGATGCGGGGGCGGGCCAAAAAAGTTAACACAAAGGTTTACAATTGGGAATGACGTCAATTGCAGACCTTTGTGAATCCACACGGGGGGAATGGGTATATCAGACCGGCGGATCCAGTCAAGGTAAGTAAAATAGGGGGGGGGGGGAAATTATGTAGGGTTCTAAAAAAATTTTTAGGCTAAGGGGGGGGGGCTAGAAAAATTAAGTTAGGGGAGGGGGAAAAATAGGAAAAATATTTCAGGGGGAAAATAAAAAGGGGAGAGCCTAGAGCTGGCAGCCTAATGTAAAATATGAGGGAGCTAGGGATTTTAACCGCTAAGCTCAAGCCCCAATTTTACAAGTGGAACTGTGCGCAAGGCGCTGACCTGCGACTGCGGATGGAGATATTTAGTCCAGGCGGCTCTCTACCACCGACTTGCCTCGCCAAGGGGGAACTGGGTAATTTTTGGGGGACGCCAACGGGGCGCCTAGCAAAATTGGGGGGGAATACACACACACAAAAATAGGCTCAGTTATGAGTCAGCTCCGGGCTATTCCCAGAGCTCTACCTAGCTAGAAAAGAGATCAAAATTATTAAAGCTTAGTAAATTAATTAATAAAAATTAAATAACAGACAACTGGCAGGTTTATTGGGACAGCACAGGGCAAGGATATTACAAGAAAGTCCGTCCGGCAATATACGGACAAGACAGGCAAGGTACAGCGGGCTACCCGCACAATAACAGCAGAAGGGGCACAAAGGGGAATAGAAAACAAAGGAACGGGGGACCAGCAACAAAATCCGGGCAAGGGAACAATACCACAAAACTGGGGGAGGGGAGTTGGCTAAAGAAGTTAGACCCAGGGGAGGGAACGGGGGCAACCCCGCTAATTAGGTGGAAAAAGGAGAGGGGGGAAGTTAGGAATTAACTTGAAAATTAAACAAAAAGGAGGGGGGTTAGAGTCAGGAAACAGTTAGAAAAGGAGTTAGAAAGGGGGTTTTTAAGAGAAAAACCAAAAACTGGAAACTTACACTTTTAGGTGTAGACAGGTGAGGGTGGGGCCCCAATCTCAGATAAACAGCCGCACGGTGACTTGTCAAACTCCCAACTGACGAAAGGGTGATGTAATCATTCAAGGAGAATTTTGTCATGCGTTGGGAACGGGAGGGTCTATCTTCGCTAAGCCAACAAGAAAAGGAAATATGTGCAATGTTAAGTTTACGCTCAAACATAGACAATTTTAGATATTTTTAAAAGACGAGCATAAAGTTAGCACTGCACAATATTTAGGGGAGGGGTTTACATACAAAATAATGCATAATTATGGGACTTCCCAACAATTATAAAACTACAATATTTGTGGGGAATTTGGGGAATTTTGGGGGAGTTTTAGGAAAAACAGCGAAAGTGGAAATTAGGAAAGGACTTAGAAGGGGGGTGATAACGGGGACGTTATTACCCACATTACACAGGTGTGTCTCCTTTGCTTTCTAATAAGCAAAGGAGACCCTTTTAGTCGGCCGCTGGAGGACCAAGTTTTAGAAAATATGGGAGCTTCTGGTTACTCCAAATTTATGAGCTCCAGCCGTGACCCCTAGAGCTTGATACCAAAAATCCGGCCTTTGGCCGTCTATCTTTCTGAGTTAGCGGTGACCTGTTCCCATTAATTCTGGGGTCCTCCAGCCGCCATACGCGCCTGTGGGCTGCCGTAGGTCACGACTCGGCAGCCCAATAGAAAAACGTGATCACACGCTAACAGCCAATCAGCTGTTAGAAGCTGAAAGGCCAGCCCCCAAATGGGGTCTCGACTGCAATTAGCAGTTTTCAGTCAGTGCTTGGCTAGCAGTCAGCGAGAGAGGTTGGTCTCTCTCCCCTTAGAAACATTAGCGTTATCTTAAGGGAGGACCCTCACCTACCCACCTTGAGGAAGGGGAGTTAGGCCACTCCCCGGGAGTAGGTCTTTTAGGTTAGGAATCCCCTTATCCCCACAGCCGGCAACCAGAGTTGCCGGCCATGTTTTGCACTGCGTTCAAAAAGCCACTGTCAGAACCTTGTCTTGTTTTAATCATTGCCGGTTTAAAACATGAGGCTTCATAAAACACCTTAAAACCAGAAATCTACCTTTTAAATGTTGTTTAACCTATTAATTATTAAGACGTTAACAGGGGAATACCGGCTCCCTTTAATTAAAAAAGCTGTCCTTAGCCTATTTTTGTAATAATTGCTATAACAGCAATTATTGTCCCCGTTGGCTTTTACACACTAACAAAAGAAAACACACGGGTGATCACGTGGGAATGGCCACTTCTGGGCCATTCTCGAATTATAACGCACGTTTACGCATCCGTAGCTATTATTAGGAATTAATAGGTTAGTATCCTGGGAATTAGCCCCATCTCAGCACTGTTAGGGCTGTAATTTGTATTGTGTTGTATAAATGCGACTCCTCACGTAAACTCCTCCAGTTGAGGTTGTGAGAGAAGTCAAGTATGCGTGAGGTGTGAATGTTGGGTAAATGTGTCTGAATAGTTGTGTGAGTAACTGTGAATGTTCGAATGAAATAGTATGTGTGAATTCGTGTAGGTACGATGGTATGTGTGTGTTTACCGTCTAGATGAGTGTGTGAAAGCGGCATGTTTGAGTCTGCATGAACGAGATCACATTTGCTGTGTGATTATAATCGTATGAATGGGACTGCTCATGTAAACTCCTCGCGGAGGTCTTGAGTGTAGTCCGTAGGGCAACAGTTAGTTAGGTCATAATATTAGGTAATAATTAGTCCATAATAAACAGAACATACATCATAAGCAGTTAGGTTAGGTTAGGTAAACCATTAGTCTCGTATCAGTTAGTTTTAATAATGTTAGTTCGTATTAGTAATTATAGTCAGTATTAGTAATTGCGGTTAGTAGTATACTGTTAGTTAGGATTGTTGATAATGGTTAATACCTGTTAGTATGTGCAGTCCGGTTCTAGATTGACCTCGGAGGCTAGGTCACCTTATCCAAGCTGCGGGTACTCTCCAAGAAAGGGTCAATCTACAGTGGTTTAGCTAAGATTCTAGTCCCAGTTTAGGAGTTTCGGTAACCCCATTTGCATATTTGCGGTAATATGGTTTAGGAATCAAATAGTAGGTTACCAACCCAGGTTAGGGTTATAATAGTTGTCGTTAAGTCCAGTTAGGCCTGCAGAGTATAAAATAGGTCTCAGTTAGTATCAAGTAGTTCGTAGTCAGTAATAATTGGTAGTAATTAACATTATCCTGTTCAGTGGCCAGGTTTGGGCCCTAATTAAATATTATTCGTCAATTCTAGCAAGTAGGTTACACTCATATACTGGGTAGCACGTAGCAGTTAGAGTAGGTCAGTGTAGCTGTAGTTTAGGTCCGTAGTGAATACTGAGTAGTGCACACGTGACTCTATGCCCATGTGAGGCTCTGCCAGAGCCTCATTTGCATATTTAGCCAAGTAGGCCGGAACGGCCCCAAGCTTGGTCCTCTTCGTTCGTTTGGTCTTCAAAAACGTTAGTTTTCATCTGTTTTCAACCTAAAAGCACAAGACAACACATTAAACGTTACGCAATACACAATTCGGGTCCCGAACCCGCACGTGAAAGCCAATCGGTTCGGACAGTAGTTGCTGGGGTTTTAATCCCCACCACCTCTGTTTCTAATGGGTTTTAACCCAGAAGTTGGTCGCGGGCCGCGGGTGCCCACGGGTACCCGCGGGTACCCGCGTTGCGGGGCGGGTATCACCAAATTTCAATACCCGCACTACCCGCGTGGGTATCTGTGCGGGCCTAACCTAAGAATTTTAACTATTTTTTGTCTAAAACTAAGCGAAATTTACTAAAGTCTGACCAAAAATTCTTGGAACCGTACTGTGAGCGCTTGTCCTGAGTTAAGCGGTCTGTAAGTTAAGTTAACTTGTCCTGAGGAACAGCGATAAAGGAACCAGGAACAGGAGTCTAGTTTCAAACAGGGGTCTACCCATAATTTCCTCCTTAATGCATATTTGAGCTTGCGGGTGGTCGGTCAATGTATAAAAATCTTATTTGTTCAACTAAATCTTATTAAGAAAATATTAAACATATTAAGAAAAGTCATAGTGACATTACATACAAGGTAATGCGGAATTATTTCAGTCGGTCTCGACATTTCTATCTCAAAATTATTAAAATGTGATGTTAACTTTATGAACAATCAAAGTAAATTTTCCAACTCCGAAAATTGCGAAAGTTATAGCGTTTCAAAAAATCACCACAAAACCACTGCACAAAAGGATACCACCAGCATAAAATATCAAACTTTTTGGAAAGTCAGGAAAACAGATATACCTAATAAAATGAAAATTGCCGTTTTAATTTAGTTTTCCACATGAGCAGGGCAAAAAATTTTGCGGGTATCTTGAGGGTATCACTTATCTGCGGGCCGCGGGGCGGGGCGGGTACCCTTCTGCGGGCCGCGGGCCGGGGCGGGTAGCAAAAATCCGGCCCGCGACCAACTCTTAACCCATTTGATTCAGGTAGCCGCTCTGTCTCTCCGCTCGAGAGTCGCGTCAATTGCTACTGGAATCAGTCTGTCAGTCAATCTAGTTGGGAAATCTCAGTGTGCTCCAGTTGCCCGTGTGTCCTGTTGTTCATCCCGTTCTGTGGTCTAGTAGTCAGAGGATCCGGAAGTAGATCCTGTCGTATCCTGTTCTCTCAGTCTGCCCGGTGGAAGTATCTGATCAGGTACTTGTTGGATGCGTTTTGGTGCAGTCTGAGGCGTAGCGTATAGCGGAGACGAAGAAAGCTGCCTATTTCACTGTAGGGTCACCATTTTGAAACCAATACATCTCGGTCTACGTTTGAATTTTAAAAGAAACATGTTCAGTGAAAGTGGTACGGCGTATGTTCTGATTCTCACCACTGAAGCCTCTCTTTAAACCGATTGACAATCTAGTTCAGTATCTTGTATTAATCTTGAGATAACTATCTGAGGAAGCCGACCCGACCTTTCCGACAATAACCGACACCCTCCCAGCCCGTAATTGTCTTTATCCATTTTAGAGACGTACCTCTTCTCGAAATTCAGTTATTCTGGGCAGTCAATTATACGGAGACGCCAGAGCAAAGCCAACCTCGCTCCCACTCGATTCGGATCATAAAAAGGTGTTAATTAGTATACCTTGCGTGTGTGTGGACCCTTCAGTTACTGTAAGGGACAGAGTCACAGTAGAGGCTAGCAAATAGCCTAAGAGTTGGGTTAAGTCAAAGCACATAGGATACCGGTTTAGTCAGCCCATATCAGCACTAGAGTGGGTAAATACCTGAAGATAGTATTGTATCGACCCCGAAACCGGATAACTAGCCCTAATCGCAAAAGAACCAGTCAAACTAGTAAAAGGCAATTCTGGCAGAGAGTATCTTGTCTTGCTGTTACTGTAAAACCATAACTGCAGTGATTCAATGTCTACTGGAATTTCGTAACACTGTTTGTGCATTCTGTAATAATAAATAATTATCCTTTTTAGCTGCTTCGGCTTTTCCGTATCTTTCAGAGATCCCCAACTCTATCCGCATTGAGGTTAGAGTTGAAATGACAGTCGCCCATTAAGACTATAAATCCCTATGTCCCTGTTTCAAACGAACTCACCCCATTCGACCCCATTTTAGGTCAGCCATTGAGTCCTGGTTGTCAGCACACCACTACAGCCGGAGCATCAATCTAAGCAAAGATCACCCCTTGCGCACCGACCTTGACTCGTGTCTTGGATCCTGATGAGATCTAGTCTAGCCTAGTCTATTCTAGCCCTAACCAACTACATACGACCCCGAATAAGAGTAAAAATTTATTGGGCATCACGACCCACATCAAATCCAGCAAAGATCTGACAGAGTCTATTACACTTACCTAGTTTCTCCAATTTATGCGAATGATCATCTAAGGAGATTATGAACATACCAGTCATCTAAGGAGATCATGAACCACGCTTTACAAAATTGTTGGTGTAGGTCTAACTATTGGAATGAAAATGAATTCGAGCAAGCAACTCGCATAGAAGAATCTGCGATTACTTTACGCTGCCTGCAGGATCCAGCTAAAGTTTTTAAGCTTCTCCGCATAAAATCTTTCCAGAATCTGTTTAGCAAGATTGTAAGTTGGGAGCGCTGAGCTAGTGTACTACGGCTACATACAGACGTAAGGCTTTAGTAGCAAAGTAAACTTAAACTTTCTGGGTTAAGTTTGTGAATTTACTGGTCTTACAGGCAAACAATTTGCAATGTGATTAAGCTGTCAAGAATCTGGTCTGACAGTTAGCCGCTAGTTGTGGAATTATCACTAATGGAAGACGAAATAAGCTGTGGCTAAGCTTTGAGTTGTTACGTAGTCAACTAAATTTGAATATATTGATTGATTGGCTACCGTAATCAAAGTAGTTTCAGAATGACGTGTGGAGCAATTCAAAGCACTGGGGTTGGTGTTTGGACAGTAGGCGTGAGAGGAGTAGATAGGCTCCACTTGTGTTTATGAGGAAATGTTCATGGAAGGCAATTTCACTCTTTCCTATATGACAGCTCGCCTCTAACCGCACGTCACTCTCTCGCCTGGGGGTCAGGTTTTTCTGTCCTTGGCCTTCGCTTCTCGCTTCTGTACTGCCTTTCGGTAGAATTCAGAGAGCAGCATCTGTCAAGTCTACTGATGTACCCAACGATGTTGAGCCAGCTACAAATTACTAAAAAAGATCCGTTTGGGCTTATGCCGGCGCTTCATCGAGTCCACTTTGGATAGCTATAACTCGCTTAATATTGGGACTCTATATCTTCTGCGTCGTTTGGTGTCATTAAAACATGTCTATAAAACTTTGTACTGGTTGCAAACAAACAAAAGGTAGCCACAATTTTTGACCAAAACTTTCTACATTTCTACGCAAAAAGAAAACGGTCATATACAATGTGTTTCCGAGTCTACCTGGAACAGTATATTGATTTTATCAAAATATAGTTTCAGTGCTCACAAACTGATCATTTCTGAAAATTTCACAGTTTATCCAACTTTGAAAATCGCTGCTTCTGATTGGAAGCTGAACAGCAAAAAGCAAAAACACGGCTCCGGGCAAATTGCGATTAGATCTAGTCTGCAAAATATCTCTCAGTTCCGTTCAAGCGTTCACTAGTTGCAGAGCAATTATCGGATCAAAAAGCTGGCCCGCTGTTTCGTAAAATCAATTCTACCAGAATTTTAGACTAATTCAGTGTAATCTATTAACCCAATCTGTGCAGCTTTCTAAGCTCTTTATTAGAGGTACCTATGTTTGTGGTCTACACTGGTACCAATTCTGACAAAAACTGTTGTCAACAAGGTCGCGTCAAAAACAACGGATTTTTGAAGGAAAAGTCTTCAAACGTTCAATTTGTCATGTTCAAGTTTATCATCATCATCAAAGTTTCAATGAGATTGAGCAATAATTGCACTTTCGACAAGGATATATGCACGGACAAGGATATAGGCGTGGACACAACCTTAAGTATAAGCCCTACTATTTTCCTACTGCGCCTGGGTGAAGAGCGCTTTGTGTCAATTGGGCCTGGGTCAGCAATTCCATTGGTTCGTTTGGTCTGGGTCCATAAATTTTGTAACTTTCTGCGCCGCTGGTAGTTCAGGGCGTGTAGGAGCTTGGGTGAAATGAATACTTGCTCACGAACATAACATGGTTCCCATCCCTTTGTTCTTTTATGATCGCTGTTGTTTTTAAGCAAAACTACATAACAGTTATCTGATATAAAAGATATCAGCAATTATCTCATTGAAAACATAGAAACTGAAATAACGGTTATCCAACATTGTTGGTTAATATAAATCATTTTAATTTTGCAATTTGTACATGCTGTAATGAGAACTTTTTACTTGTACAGACGCTATTTGTATTTGTACTCATTAAGCATTGGTGATACTAACAAAATTTTTATACCTAAAAGTAAGTTAAATGGTTTGGTTACTGATCAATTTTAACAGTTTATGGTCATCGTTTCAACAAGCAACACGGGCAGACGTTGCTTTAATGCAATAGCTATGAAACTGCGCTCAAACTAGCATCTACACTCAATTGGAACTGATAATACTAGTTGGCAGAGTTGGATTCGCCTCTAAAATTTCAGACGCAGCCTAGACCTAGACCCGGACTTCTTTCCCCGAACCACCAGACCCGGATTCCGGGTGATAGTTTAATCAATCCGCATTAATTCGGTGATACGGCTGCAAAAGCATCGCATCAATGCAATACCTTGCTTTGAAACTCAATTATATCACTTTTATGACGCTATTTCTCTTTTCCTATATTTGTTTTGGACTTGGAATCAGTAAAAATTAGACCCATACCCGAAAGCAAAATATCTGTTGATGCTAGTTGATGCTGTTTAAAGTTGCTGATACAGTTCAAATGCCCAACCCTCAACCCTTTTTGATGCAAACATGTTCCAAATTTAGTCGTTTAACCACATTAGAATAGAAGGTTGTTTGCACTCCAGTTTGTCCTTAGGAGTGCAGAAGGCATCTCTCATACAGTGAAAAACATTCTGCCAGAACATTTTGTGCGTAAGTAACATTTTCCATTTTCTGTGTTTAGCACATACCGACTGGTCGAGTCACCTTTGACGGATTCCAATGAAAATATTAACAATATTATGCAAACCCTCTAGCTCTGTTTCGCGGCCCCATAGAAGCATATGCGGCTGAATGCGAAAAAATCTAAGATGCTGGGAAATCTGCTAAAATGCGATCTGTGGCTACCAGGATACACTGATAAATAAAAAAATTTACAATCACATACATATCTTGCTGATAGCTGAACGTTGTGCAGTGTGCCAATTCACCTTCGGAAGCCGCTAGCAGTTAATAAACATGATTTGCCTAATCTCAACAGAAACAGGTAGTACTAAGCTGGGCCTCTTTAAGGCGTAAGTTATATGTAATGCAGTAGGCATAGGGAATTTTTTGCAAACGATTTCGTTTTAACTAAAATAAAAGTCCAATGAGATCGCATCTTCTGTTTCCCTCTGAAAGCTACTTTCAGTAATTAGTATCATCACACTTTACTATACCCTATTTTTGCGTAACTTTGCAAGAATGTCGTATCAAATACTTTGCCTTGCATTCCTCCACATTATGGAGCTTGCTCAAGGTTAGCTTTGAGATATGTATTTTTGCCAAAACGTGGATGCATTCAAAAGCCCTCTTGCCTGCCACAAAATATGAGCTAAGACTTAGAAAGTATACGTGTCACTAAATAATCCTGCATCACGCATCACTATGTTTAATTATTCTGCTGTTCTCAAGATGGACATGCTATCTTTGTCTTCGCTTTTTATCTGCAAAAGATCTTTTTATCCTTTTTATTTTTTATGAGCTTCAGCCACTATGTCACACTGACACATTGTCACATTAAATTGCAGTGCAGACTGCAGATTTGCTTTGCTGCGAATGACCCGGTTAATCGCTTGACCCAGCGATTAATTATTGAGATCAGTTTTTTGGTCACCAGTATCCCCCACATCTTCGACTGCTTTATACTTGTATAACAAAATTACATCGCGTACAGGAATAAGGATTTATGATTAAGAGTAACATACAAAGTTTACAATAAACACAAGAACTGCCACATGTGAACACGATAGTTGAGAGAAAGAAATAAAGCAAAACGTTCAGTGTTTTGTTTAAATTTGGCGTGCACGGAAATCTACTTTTGATAGCATGTAGACTTTTAAGACAAACAGGATTTATTTTCAAAAATATATGCTTTTAGGTCAGCAAGACAGCACGTTGGTTCGGAAAATTATTAAAGGAATGCCCGTGCCCGTTATGCAAAGATATCAGTACATGGTGAAATTGGTTGCGACCAGAAGAACCGAGGTTGACTTCAAATCGCAGGAAGCTATTGATAAACGAGATTCATTCAGATGTACTGGAGTCATTTTTGATAGAGATATGATTATTACTACAGCTCACTGTCTCACCCACATGGAGCCCATGGCGGGGTATTCAGAAAAGCTGTAAATTCAGTGAAAAATGAATTATAATTACAAAGGTGGCATGAGTGTACTGTAGAGTCAGCTCTTTTTTAACCGATCGGCTAATACCTTTACCGCAAATCTTCATTTAGGTACACCTATATTCCACCTGGAGAATTCAAAAAAGTCATATTCAAAGAAGTTAACGTCTACGTTCGGGATCCCATTATTTTCGAAATCCCGTTACCACTAAGCTTGGGGCAAGGAAGGTCGGACGCAATTTCGATTATACATCCAACCTATGTGCAGTGTATGGACACATTCAATCCTGCAGATCCTGATTCTTATGTTACCTGCGTTGACAATGCTATTGACATCGGGGTAATAAAGCTTCTGCGCCCAGTACGCCATAGCATTTTGGAAACGCACATGTCCAACCATAAACTTTGCATGGCTGGGACTTATAATGTGCCAAATTGTCCACACAGATTTCTGAACCTAGTCTTTCCAACAACATCCACTATGAATTTTCGAACGCTTGGATATGGACTGGTAAATTGTAAGTAAGAAATATCAGGCTTGCACAGTTCTTACACCTTATTAAGAGAACAGGCTTCATCATTGCAACCATTTTCAAAACTACAGCTACCGACAATTAATTATATTGTGATATGTGGTATCAAGAGTACATAATACATAAGAGTATAACAAGCGTCATACGCTATGTATATTCAGCTTGCTACACCCAATGCCCGCTATTTGCTGAGCCCCCATAAGTTGTCAAAGAACGTTGTCAAGTCGCACGCTATGCTTGCACGCAGCCGACGCACTTTGAACCAACAGACTATTTGTGTTTTCGAGCTTCAGTGTGCAAACATATCGCGGGAAATTGTTGTGATGAGAGGGTCTGGTTTATGGAGTGGGGCGTCAGCCAACTGATGTGCAGCTGATAATGCATAGCGCATGACGCTTGTCCTACTATTATGTATTACATACTCTTGGTGGTGTTATGTTAGTTGATTATTTCCTTTCCATAAAGCTACGTATGTAGGTTTATGTAGTTTATGTACACAAAAGCCGAGTTAGCTCTTCAAAGGAAGTTGTAGTTGATAATGCATGATGCATAATTCAATGAAATTTCGTCCATGGCTTTGTTAATTTAAAAACTAAACAACAGGTATATATTTTGGCCTATATTCGACCGTCGAATAGAACCAGGTCAATTCTGTTTTTATTCAATAGAAAAATTGGCAAAAATACAATTTGGATTGACGACAGTTGTCTCAACCCGTAAAAAGCAATATGAAGGTTTCCACAAATGTTGACGTCGAGAAACTCAAAAAACTTGCCGTAAAAGTGCCTCTTTTTCCAAAATCTGCACTTTTAACAGTTTAACCATTTTTGGCAATTTCACACCCAGCATTTGAAGGACGCAAACACTGGCAAGTCCAATGTCCCCGAAAAATTTAGTTGGAACATATTTAAAGGTCGAACTTTTTTTTATGTCATAGCCATTAGTCTGTTTCGGTGAACACTGAGTTCGCTGATTTTTCCTAAAACAAACAAATTAGGTAGTGAGCGATAGCTAATGTTCGAACAACAATGTCACCAATTTTGCAAACATTTGCATTCAAAGTGCTGTTTCTTGTTACGTTTGGCTCCGTTTGGCTCTATTTACAAGGCGAGTTGAATGTAATGTGCCAACAGCCAATTGCTAAAGTGAAGTTTGTTCATAAGTGAAGTGGGTACCATGAACAACCGTCTGGCCGACCCTGGTCAATTGAACGTCAATACGTCATGTAGTAAAGGAATCCATTAGATATTATTGATCAGTCCAATTCATGTTTCCGTTCGCAGTTCATCTGATCGAATTCAAGAGCTCATGGTCGAAACTTTTCGATTTGCATGTCTTGAACCAAATAACTCTGCAAAAATGACGTTGCCCCCTTAGTGCGCATTACTAGACAGCTTCAAAAGCAGACCCGAAAGCATTTATCTGTTTGACCAGCAGCGATTAAACAGCGGCAGCGATTGAAGCAGCGGTAAAGTAGGCCAGACTAAAATTATTTCGTTTTTTATTCGGAAGTGGTCACATTAATTAAGAATACATGATTATATTAAAATTGTAATCCCAAATTTGTTAAAGAAGTGAGATTGAATTTATACCTTTAACACGCATGATTAAAATTTTAATGCTGTTATGACGTGATAACACGATACTAATGCAATAACGTGCAATAGTCTGAATCTGGTTTGTTTAGTCCTTTGGTCCGCAGGCTGACCAGTTGTTTACGGTTGAAGTTAAACTGATACTTTATTTGTATGTACTGTTTGTTTCGTTTCAGTTCCCTCTTCGTTTGGAACAGGTCAGGTAGCTGAAAATTTGCCGTCCGGACTTATGAGGGATTTGAAGGTGCTTGATATCAAACACGTCAGTCCAAGGTTACTTTCATCAATTAGTAACCACTTCCAAACAGAGTTTAAGGCAGAGATTGCATCTCCGTGTTCCGAAGGTTACACTGCCCCAGTGAGTTCCTGCTTCTGTGCGTGTGCCTGTATGCGTGTGTTTGCTTGGATTTTGTAAGTTGCTTGTGTTTGTAAGTTTGTAAGTTACGTGTTTTTGACTGCATATATGAGTATTCGCAAATAAGCTCCACCCGCATGCCAACTTGATTTATTATGCTGAAACGCTCACTCTACACTGCGCATTTAATGCACTGCCGATTCGATTCAATCAAAAATCAAATGTGTTTTGATTTCATTCGAATCAAAACTCATTTACAACAGTACTCTACAGCAGGGGTGCACAAGCTTCTAATTCGTGTGTAGTCAACCAAGCAAGGCAAAGTTAACTGTTTCTGGATGGTTACGGATTCAGCTGCCAGCCTATGACTAATTTATCAATTCCACAGACATATTTCACAAATATATACACAATGCAGAATTGACCACCTTCACTGTGCATGGAGTGTGTACAATCTTCTACTTGATGTAGTGCAGGTCGATGTCTTTTCGCAAGTGCTTAAAATAGAAAAAACGGACACTGAGCTGTGATGATGTTTCAGTCGGCCCATTTATTTTCTGTTTCAGTTTCAGATTCAGTCGTAGGCTTGCTAAATGAGAAATTTCAGTTTCAGGTGGTTGCTCGTCGAATTTCAGATTCAGTTTTAGTTTCAGGCCTCAATCAAATTATTTTCAGGCTTAAATTTTATTTTTATAATTTCCACTACTAAAATTTTAACTTTAAGCCTTATGAAAAGTCTTAAACACATTATTCTTAGTAGGTTGCGGGATCATCAGTAAAACGTTAGTAAAACTTCAATGGTAACAGTTTAATTGAATGTATAAATGAAACATCAGCCACAAAACATAAAATTTGTGACTGCTGTGATCAGTTTTGCGAGAATAGAATATATCTAGGCATACCTGCATAAATCTAGTAGAAGGTATAAATTCACTTTGTGAAACATACAGCATGACAGCACAGGATGGCTTGCAATGCTTCAAGTGTATATGTTCGAGCTGATAACACACCATTTGAAAATGATATTTTCAGGCTAAGCGTAGTCTGAAATCACAAGTTTCAGAATAAGCGTTGTCAGAAATTCAATTTGCAGTGTAAGCGTAAACCTTTGTGGATTGATACTTTCATTCAGCCCTAGCAAGAGCTGAAATTATTTTCAGATTCAGTGGTCGACTGAAATTATTTCGGTTTCAGTTCGAGGCATGTTTTCTTCAAAATTTCAGTTTCAGGCGGTAAATCAAAATAATTTCAGCTTCAGTATCCGACGTCTCAGTCTCAGTGCATTTCCAGTTTCAGTTTAAGGCGTCGCGCTCTACTGTTTTTAGTCTCAGGTTTAGGTGCTGAAACTAAAATATGTATACACTGACTGAATATATTTGCAGTTTCAGTTTCAGGTGCTGAAACATCACTACTGAGCGGTTTCTAATACTGAAAGCATGCGATATGCTGCACACAGACATCATACCTGAACGGGAGGAAAATTTCACTCACCCTTGTGGAAGCAAATTTGGGTACACCTTGTGAAAGCGATTTTTAATTGTGAAAACGATTTTAAGGGATTTTTGCCAGTTTTTAACAAAACAGTGATTGTTTAGCCAAAACACGTTTTTGACGTTTTTTAGCAAAAAAATTGTGATTTTAAGGGGGGGGGTCGCTTTTTGACCGATTTTTCGACCATCTCCGACTTTGCTCATTTTCACATATTTTGTAGTCCCAATGGGTCCTCAAAACAAGACAGGTGCATTTTGCGTGATATTGCTTCAATCGTTCTGTAGAGCCCTTCAAAGGTGACGTTGACATGTGTGAAACATAGGAAAATGAAAAAGTTAGGTTAAAAAGTTTGTGGCAGAAATTTTTTCGCAGTATGTAAGATACAACAGCGCTACAACCTTGTTGTACATGTTAAGGACATAACACAGAGTGCAAATAACCCTTCTGGTACTATTCTGTTGAGTGTCAAAGTCAAAATTTTGCAAAAATGGTGCTTTTTGTACCACGAAAAACAGGACTAGTGAAACATTTTCACCTGTTTTGCACGATTGGCAAAAGCTACAGAAATCGCTTATAAATAGTTGCACTCTAAGCATACACAGAATTCTTATAACATATAGTTTGAAATTTCTACCATTTGTAGTGCTCTCAAAAAACTTGCAACAAAATGTGCTAATTTTGCCAAAAAACATCATTTTGCACAATTTTCATGTTCTTTTAATAATTTCTCATTCGTTACCCACTCGAAACTCACCACAATTGGCCCATAAAACTCTCAATGGCTGCCGTAAAGGCAAATGCTTCAGGGTAGAACTTTTCTGTCGTGTCAGCTCCTTTGATCTCTTATAGGTCACAAATGTCAATTTTTGAAATTTTCAAAATATACACAAATTGGGTATCATTCGATAGCTACTGATGAGCTGAACAACCTTTATGATAGAACGAGGTATCCGAAATGTAGTTTCTGAAAGTTATAGCAAGTTAAAGTTTGAGGCCACAGTTAGCTGAAAGAGGCTCAGTTCACAACTGAAGAATGTACTGTGAACGACTGGATAGATATTGCGGAGTCGTTATTTGCCATATTAGTTGACCCAAATTTCGTTACCGTTCTGTCTCAACACAACCTTGGAGGGCAAATTACAGTGAGTTTCAAGTTTTCCAACTTTATAGCTGAATATCTTTGACACTGTTTGGTTTCGAACTCTAATGTTTTGTTTTATTTTTGAGAACATATGTACCTATATTGTGTGTGAAAATGAGCGAAATCCGTGACTATCAATTTTAACCCAAAGCGACCCCCCCTTAGGTGGTGATTCCTCTTGAGACATCAACTTTGAACCGTTATTACTCATTCATTACTTGGAGTTAAGAAGCCATTTTTATATCAAACTGGAGCATAATATTTTCTTTTCTGAAGAATGCAATGAAACAAACTGCAGTTTTCGGAAACTATTTTACTGGATTTTCGAAGTACTTTAATTTTCCAGATTTTTGCGGACCAAAGTAACTTTTTTCGAGAGGTATCGGTTATATCATTCGATTCCACTATCACATAGCTGGGGAGCCTTTTTTCATTATCATGAAATCAGTCTTAGTTATGAAGAAATTAGCTAAAATGTTTGCGCAACCTGGATTTTGCCTGCTTTTTCCAGCTTTAGCAAGCGACCACTTTAGCTAGAAAGCAGCAATCGGAGCAACTAAAAAGGGTCCCTGGGTGTTTTTGTGTGAATCACGCCTAGTAAGTGGCAACCCTCTAGCTTGTATAGAAAGTGCTCTACAATCGCTGAAAAAAATCGTCATGTTTTTGCAAAAACTACATTTTTATTTATGATAGCAGCAAACGGGATAGCAGTTGAAAGATTATCATGCCTCGGATAATCAGCCTCGATGAGATCTTTAAATCGGCACCCTTAGTTTAATTTTAGGGCTTGCGTAGCTCAAGAAATCTTGAATTATTTGATTTCTGCAAAACTGACAAGTTTTCAACGACAAAATAAGAAAATCGGCTATATCTCACACTAGAGAAGAGCTAGGGAGTTGCTTCCAAAAGCACAAATGTAGAACTCAACGAGGTCTTTCAGATGAGTATAGTCATACCTATGCAGTTCTGCTCAACTGTTAGAAATTGGCAAAAACTGTCCTGAACGGAAATCTCGAAATTTTGAAACGGGATTGCGCTGAGGGTGTTAGAACATCAAATGAACTTATTTTGGAAAGTTTCATAAACTTTCATCTTGGTTTGGGCCGTCAACCAACAATATGTGCCCAAAAGGAATCACCACCTTAAGCGAGAAACTCGGACAAAGCCGTAAAATGTGTAGAAATTTTAGTCGTAAAGCCTATTTATGGGCAATTTTCTTACCCCTGGTGGGAGCAATTTCGCGAACCCTTGTGGACGGCTTCGCCGAGGGGTGAATTCCCCCTTCTCCCCCTTGTGCACCTGTGACCGACACATACATATATACTATCACACGATAAAATTTTGCAACACTAGGCTTATTTTAACAAAGAAATTACGATTACTTGAGCTGGGCAAGAAGAACCACAATAATTCGAAACTACTTTTTGAGAGAAAGGCAACAAAGAACGAGCTATTTTCAACCCTATAAATATTACATAGCTCCGTTCAAACAATTATCTTATAAACCTACCAATAAACCTGACGTTTAGCAAAATGTGTAGCTGGTGTCATCAAAAACGCAAGTTGTCCTAACACGATGATATAACGATTATCGGAGCACGACCAGTGCAGCTCAGCCATAGCTATATATTTAGCTAGTTCAAAGCGTCTAACTTTAGAAGATGTCAACCTGGTGTTTTTGAGTTCTGGGAGGCTTTGATGAGATTTCGCCTACTTTGAACATATTCCAGGCTCAATGTAATAGGAACCGTTCAGTGATCTACTGTTCCTGGAGGTATCGGACAATACAGACAAGTAACAGGGACCACACAGACATTTTACAGCGACCGGCATATGCAATCCAAAAACAATCATGAATTGGCTGAAGAGAACCTACAGCAGCAAAAGCATTTTGATTTGTTCATTGTCAAAACAACAAAGACAAAATGGCGGTAACGGTTAATTGTTTCGTATTTAAGGGGGATTCTGGCGCACCGTTGATGGAAAATTATGGGAGACAGGAAGACGACTGGTTTGGTGTTGGCATCATAGTTGAAAGCACATATGGACTGTGTCGAGACGTCTGTGGGCCAGACTCCACGCCCAACCCATTTTATCCACATGTGATAGGAACAGAGGAAAATTGTCTACTGTGCAGGGACGCCATGTGTTACCTTAGATTTGTTGATGTGCGGCACTTTGCCCATTGGTTGATGCTACAAATGGGGCCCATTCAAGCTACTTAAAACGTTACAATTAAATGTTTACTTACTAAACCAATTACATTGCACTTGACATAGTAATATTTGCGTGTATAGAGGGTACTTAATTTGAAAAATAATAAATAATGGTTACAAGAACTTTTGCAGACATTCGGAAGATGTGTGTCTATTACTCCAGGGGCCGATGTTGTCAACTTCTAAACCCGGGTTAAGTCGCTAACCCGGGTTAACATCATGTGTTAAACATAGCAGAGATGTTGATAACATCGGCCCAAGAGGTCCTTAGCAGAACACCTGTACATTAGAAGCGAGTAAGGATGGTAAATGAAAGGCTGACCAAAATGAAGAAAGCTAGTTGCTATATCTCAAAAACCACTTGAGATTTATATTTCAGCTATCAAGATAGCAATATATTTTTAATAGTTGACATGTTGAGATCTTTCTCGAGAAGAAAGTGTTGAAATTTTACTTGCAGCTTCAATGGGTGTCGCATCTGTATTTGCAGACAGATCAATAAAACTTTTCACACTAAATTTGAGCTTTTTCAGTTAAGAAATGCAAAAGAAAAGTAGTTGAATATTCTGGATTTTCAAAATTCTGCTATCTTTGCCGCTTTTACATTTTACCGGCTATTATTCGCGACTCTCGATTTTTAGGACTGCCTAGGTGTCTGTCTTCTCGTGATATAAATGGCTGTTCTGAATAAGAAACTAGACTTTTTAAGAAAAATAAAACTTTGGAACTAAAATTGCAGTAATATGTAGTAGAAATGCGTAAAATTGGCGTAATCGTAAAATTTTAGGTGAGCTGAATCCATCGATATAAGGTTTCCTCGGATTGCACGTATGTTGCGCCCACAGTGAATTTTGAAATGATTTCCCACATTTCGGCATGATTTTGGATTTTTCTCCGGTTCAGGTAAACTATAATAGTAATATCAAAACTAAAGTCTGACCAAAAAATGTAGAGGGCGAAATTGTTTTCTTTATATCTCAAAAACGCTTCAAGATAGCTATCCCAAAGTATATATTTTCTGAACCGGACTGATAAGATCTTACTTTTCGTGAAAATTTTTTTGAAATTTCCCGTGCGATTTCAAAGGGCGCCGCTTTATATGTACAGAAGGATTGGTACATGGTACTGCCGCGATTTTTTAAGGAAAAATTTCCCCGTGTATGAAAGTGCTACACACCAAATTTCAGCTTTTTGGCTGAAAATTGCGTGAGTTATTCCATTTTTTAGATTTTCAAAATCCTTTGATCTTTGCCGCTTTTTCGACTTTGACTTGTTATTACTCGCGACTCGCTCAACGGAAAAAATTTTTGATTAGATTTTCAGGACCGCCTAGACGTCCGCTTTACCTGATATATGTGAGATTTCAAAATTTGAAAGTCGATTTTTTTCGAAAAATACCACTTTTTGACCCAAAATTTCGACTTAGCGAGTCTAGCAAAAGTGAGTAAAAATTACGTAATGATAAAGTTCAGTCTAAGTTGAATCCAACGATATAAAGTTTTTGTGGCTACGACTTATATTGCGTCCGCAATGAATTTTTAAGCAATTTCCCTTTTTCAGCTGTTTTTTTGCTAGTTTACACAGGTTCAGGCAAATCAAGGCGGCAACATCAAAGGGAGCCAAAAACCCGCTGAAAAAGGGAAATTGCTAAAAAATTCATTGCGGACGCAATATGAGTGGTAGCCACAAAAACTTTATGTCGTTGGATTCAGCTTAGATTGAACTTTATCATTATGTAATTTTTGCTCACTATTGCTAGACTCGCTATGTCGAAATTTTGGGTCAAAAAGTGGTATTTTTGGTACTGGCGAGTCGCCAGTAATAACAAGTCAAAGTCGAAAAAGCGGCAAAGATCAAAGGATTTTGAATATCTAAAAAATGGAATAACTCACGCAATTTTCAGCCAAAAAGCTGAAATTTGGTGTGTAGCACTTTCATACAAGGGGAAATTTTTCCTGAAAAAATCGCGGCAGTACCATGTACCAATCCTTCTGTACATATAAAGCGGCGCCCTTTGAAATCGCACGGGAAATTTCAAAAAAATTTTCACGAAAAGAAAGATCTCATTAGTCCGGTTCAGAAAATATATACTTTGTGGTAGCTGTCTTGAAGCGTTTTTGAGATATAAAGAAAACAATTTCTCTTTCTACATTTTTTGGTCAGACTTTAGCCAAAATCAAGCCGAGTTTGGGAAGATAACTTACAAAATCGTTTTCAACATTGTCGGATCTCCTTCGCATTTATTCAAGCGACAGTAGGTTTCATGTTCCGCATAAATTCCTGAATATTCTTACGACTTTTCGCTATGTCCGCTTCCGTTACACCATTCTTCGAAATATCTTAGCAGTACGTATACGAGTTTTGGACGAAAATACAAAACCCTTCAACTAACACAGGCCTTGACACACAAACTAAGGCCGAAGTTGAAATTGGGTGACTTAATTAAAATATATTTAGTCAGAGAGCTTAAGGTGGTGATTCCCTTTGGTCACATAAAGTATGAACCATTATTACTCATTCATTACTTGGAGTTAAGAAGCCATTTTTATATCAAAACGTAGCTTAACATTTGCTCTTTTTAATGCATGTCATGAAACTAATGTTGCTTTTTTAAAATATTTTTAACACATTTTAGAAGAAGTATAATTTTTGCAGACTCAAGTAAATTTTTTCGCGAGACATCGGTTATATCATTCGATACCTCCACCAAATAGCTGGGGACGATTTTTTATTTATTGTGAAATCGCCCTTCGTTATAGAGAAATAAGCTGAAATGTGTGCGTAACCTGTATTTTGCCTACTTTTCCCACATTTGTCAAGCGATTACTATAGCTAGAAAGCAGCAATCGAGGAAACTAAAAAATCGTCCCTGGGTATATTAGTGCCGAACACATTTGTTCAGTAGCAGCCCTCCAGCTTGCATGGTGAATGCTCCACAATCTTTGGAAAAAAATTGGTCGTGTTTTTGCAAAAACTACATTTTTTATGATAGCAGCCTACAGCAGTTGGAAGACGATCATGCGTCGGATAATTTGTCCCTGTGAGACCTTCAAATCGACGCCCTTAGTTTGATTTTACGGCTTGCGTGGTTCAAGAAATATTGGATTATTTGATTTCTGCAAAAATGACAAGTTTTTGACGCCAACATGAGAGAATCGGCTACATCTCACGGTAGAGAAACGCTAGAAGCTTGCTTTAAAAAGCAAAAATGTGCAGCTCAATGAGATCTTTCGAATGAATACAGTCATAACTGTATAACAGCTGCCAAGCGTTCAGAAATTGGGAAAAACTACTCTGACCGGAAATCTCGAATTTTTGAATCGGGATTGCGCGGAGGGTGTTAGAACGCTAAAAGAACTTATTTCGGAAAGTTTCATCAAATTTCATCTTGATTTACGCCGCCAAATAACAATATGTGCCCAAAAGGAATCACCACCTTAAGCGTTTTCGATGTGAACATACATAACATCTGCAATAGCTGTGGATGATCGTCGCAGACATCAAAAGAGAACCTGAACGCAATTTTTTTCATCGTTTGTGCAGGGCTATCATTGGGGGAGGAAAATGAATTTGAACAAGTAAGTTGCATAATTGCACAAATTCAACCAATCTCAGATACTTCTTACTTCCTGCAGAATGCAGCTAAGTTTTGGAGCTTTTTTAGAAAAGCTAGAAAAATTAGTATTTTGCATTTTGCTTATGATTGGAAGGCGTGAGGGCTGTGGTCGTGCATACCTAAGGCTTTACTAACTTTGAAAAGCAAATGTAATGGGAAAGGTTAAATTCAAAAATAAAAAAGTAAATAAAAAATAATCAAAAATTTTCTCCAATTGATTTCAGACACATTTAGCAAAATAGATGCTTTTATACGTCAAGTTCACGGAGTTATTAGCAATTAATTATCGTTTTTAACTGTTGGTTTTAGCCGTTTTTCGCTTGACCAGAGTTGCTAGACCGATCAACGTTTCTACATTTAATTAAGGGGACAAGGCCTTTAGACTCAAGTTATGACTTAAATGGAGTGAACGTAACCGCCGTCCTCAAAACGATTAGCCCTCAAAACAGTCCCGTGAAGGATCAGATTTCCTAATCAGTGTCATCATCTAAATTCATAATCAGTGTGGTAAAACAGTTATTGACTTAATATTTGAAAACAGTTATTTAAAACAGTTAAATACACTTCCAGCCGCTAATTGCCAATTAAACTGGAAAAATGTCACACCAAGAAGTAGAACTTCGATAATTTAAGGCAGGTAAATAAGCTAACAGCATTAATAACTGTACGGAACGAAAAGTCCAGAAATCAACTCCCGCACTAAGTATTGACTATTCCAGGTATTTAGGTAGGTATCTAGGTACGAAGGTATGTAATATACTGATCTTATGTTATCACAGCTTGATTATATTTTGCCTTCACATAAAACAATTGCTATAAAAATATGTCTTCCGCACAAACAAATAATTTTTCAGGCTACTGGAAACGCATAACAAGTGTAGGTCACCGGTGACCTACGTGTTTGAGCGGAAAAGCTTATGTAGGTCACCGGTGACCTACTGTGTGTTTAACTTGTTACATAAGGGTGCGTACCAAATTTGGTAAAAATGCAAGTTAAGCTGACGCGTTGCTCTATTTTACGCTGATTCTAAAAACATAATTCCCAGCTTCTTACTCCCAGAAAACGAGTTCCCTACACGCAGAAATGTTTTATGAGTTATATTTTAAAGTTGCACAATTCCCTCACTCAAAAAGGTTTGTCAAATTTAAATTAAAATTGGAATTGGAACTTAAGGTGCTGGTTTCCTTTCGGGTATTTTTGACTCCTACGGCTTTATTACTTTACGCAAAGGGCTAAAACTTCCGAAATAACCCATTTCCGTGCTCCTTAACATTTTAGGACCAGTCCCGTATTCTTAGGCCAAAAGATAAGAAAGTTTTGGTTTTTGGCCTTAAGCTCCCAGGAGGTAGACAAGACACGGGATTGGTTGGTATGGCTGGAAAGAGGACTCGAAAATGAACATTTTTGTTCTTACAACCTTTGAGCTATCTCCAGTGGTTAAGTCAGTATGAGCAAAAAACTGTTTTTAGGGTCAAAAAATGGCCATTTTTGAGGAAATCAGTTTTTTCAAAATTACTGCCACATGTTAAGGACAAAGTTGGTTTATTTATACTCAATCCATACATCTTCCAAATGTCCATTTTATGAATGCCTATTAGCCGGACTTATTGGTTTCAGCTAGAGATTTGGCCGAAAAACCATTTTGGCAAAACTGCGATTATTTTGTTTCGAACATCGATTTCTCAAAAACTACTCGACGGATTCCGGAGATTTTCGGCAGAATCGAAATTCGCACTTCTGCGGAGGGACGTTTTTCTTGGTTTGGGCTAAAACATATTGAATAGCAAGAAAACTCAATGCGAAGTTGCGAAATTTCGTGTTACTGTGCATTTGGCCGATTTTTTCGACCGTTAAGACCTGCTGAGCCAAATCCAAAAAAACGTCCCTCGGCCCATATGTCCTTCATATCGTGGCACAAAAAGAACTTTTGGCCGATTCTTCAGTTTTGAGAAATCGATGTTCAAAAACTTTTGGTCTGTATTCATCCTATTTGATGTCAGCTTGTCAGAAAATTTCTGCTATTTTTTTGCTAATTTTGCCAGTTCTGTAAGCTCATGTGAATGTACAGATAATAAGCTTTAAAACGATGTATAAAGCTCTTTGCAACTCCCAAAATTGCGAAAGTTATAGCGTTTCAAAAAAATAACCACAAAATCACTGCACAAAAGGATACCACCACCTTAAAACAAAATACCTGGGATGACCTATATAGACCTGGGTATGACCTATTTTTAAACCTATTTTTTAAAAATTATAAGTTGAAAATTTAATTAATTAAATTAGTATCCCCTTTGGGTATCCTTACATGTAAACCTAAATTTTTATGAAATTCGTTTCAAAAGCGCGTGGGATATTCATCAAAAATGCGGTCAGTTTGCAATAAAAAGGCCAAAAAGGCAATATTTCGCTATTATCGTTAATCATGGCTCCAAACTGAGCACCAGGTTAGAATGTGCTGGGTTCGGCAATGTTAAACGATAGAAAGCTTCTAGAAGCTCCTATAAACTTCTAGAAGCTTCGCTTCAAATTCGGAGAGGGACTTCTTCTTTCACGCTATCAGCAAGCTATCAGCGAATTGTCAGCTTAGCCGCAAAATTTTGAAACTCAGTCAGTGTTTACTCCAGTTCCGGTTGAAAGCGAACGTGTATCCTCCCAATCTTCAGTGCGTTCTCCTGGTGTGCTGGCATTTCAGCCGGTGAATCCCCAGTGCACCGCCTCCCCCATTAGGACGCGAGTTAGGGCCTTCTCTGACCCACACTGGTCAGAGAAGATGAACTGAGTTAAGCAGCAAACACTACACAACCTAAGGTGCTGGATTCCTTTCGGGTATTTTTGATTCATACGGCTTTAATCCTTTATGGAAATGGCTAAAACCTACGAAATAACCCATTTCCGTGCTCTTTAACATTCTGGGACCAGTCCCGTAGTTTAAGCCAAAAGATAAGAATGTTTTGGTTTTTGGCCTTAGGCTCACATTAGGTAGACAAGACACGGGATTGGTTGTTATGGCTGGAGGGAGGACACGAAAATTAACATTTTTTGCTATTAGCCATTTCCATCAGCCATTTCCAGTGGTTAAGCCAGTATAAGCAAAAAAACTGTTTTGAGGGTCAAAAAATCGCTGTTTTTGTGGAAATCAGTTTTTCAAAATTATTGCCACATGTTAAGGACAAAGTTGGCATACTTATGCTTCATCGACACATTTTATGCAAATGCCAATGCCAATCCAAATGCCCATTTTATGAATGCCTATTATTGGTTTAAGCTAGAGATTTGGCAAAAAACCATTTTGGCATAACTGCGAATATGTAATGAAAAAGGATTTAGAAAATTAATTTCCTGTAACTAAGGAAAAGAATACGTTTTTGGTTTTTAAAAATTAAGTACCAAGTGCATAGTGTATATATAAATGTCATACTGTTTGAATTGCCTGTATTAACGTAACTCATCGCCGGATTAGTCAGAATTAGACCTTTTACCCACTTATGTGACACTTTACAATAATTACCCACAGTCAAAGACTCTGCCTTTTCCTTGTTCATTCGCCTAAAACGTTTACAACAACTTCAATTAATATTTAATGCAATTATATAACTACACAAAAGACTCCACAAGATACAACCTCAAACATCACTTTCTTTAACCTGAAACAACAAAAATTGGGCATATTAACTAAATTATTTCATCAACTTCCTACGTATTTTATGAGCTTCCTCCTCCTTTATATGTTCTCTCTGCTTATTCTTCAGACCATTCATTCGAAGGCAAGGCAAACGTTTGCACTAACTCAGCGTAGTACTTAAGTGAGAATAGACACAGAGGGGGCTAGCTCCTTAGGAAACGTACATAAAAATGAAAGTAAATCTTAGGTAACTTAGGTAGTTGTTTAAGCGTAGGTAAAAACAAATATAGACAATAATAATCGTAGGTACTTAAGTAGTTAATTACATAGGTAGATGTTAGTAATTCTAGGTAAAAAGTATTAGTTTTAACTTAGGTATTTGTTATGCTTGCGTAAGTTGTTTGTCTCATTTTATTCTTTTGGGTTCTTGATGGACCAAACAGGTGTGTCTCCTTTGCTTTCTAATAAGCAAAGGAGACCTTTTGAGTCGGCCGCTGGAGGACCAAACTTCGAAAATATAGGAGCTTCTGTTTATTTCTAATTGATGAGCTCCAGCCGTGACCCCTAAAACTTGACACCAAAAATCCGGCCTTTGGCCATCCATCTTTTCAAATTAGGGGTCACCTGTCCTCATCAATTCCAGGGTCCTCCAGCCGCCAGACGCGCCTGTGGGCTACCGTAGGTCACGACTCGGTAGCCCACTTAGAAAACGTGATCGCGCCCAGGTAGCCAATCAGCTGCCAGAAGCTGTAAAGGCCAACCCCCTGATGGGGTCTCGACTGAAAACTGAAGTTTTCAGTCAGTGCTTGGCTGGCAGTCGGGGAGAGAGGTTGGTCCCTCTCCCCTTAGAAACTTTATGCTAACTTAAGCCCCCATTTTGTCCGTATGTACCCGGGGGAGATGTGTTCTGCGCCAGTTATACGGAGGCCTGAACTTAAGCATCTCCCTCCTTCCCCCCTTTTTCCCCGTAGGGTTTTCATTTCAGGTTCTGCCAGCCAGGCACTCACAGTCTGGCCGCCCCCGTGAGCCCATATGTCTTCGGACGGCTCACGGGGTGCACTGCTTTTGACCCGGGGACCATTATGCCTAAAAGGCGGTCCCCGGGTCCCTCCACTTCTATTATTTCCCGGGGTCTCCGGACCCCGGAAGACCACTTTTGCAGCATTTTTCGGGCCTAGTGCCCTTTATTTTTTCTTATATATCTGCACTTGTGAGGGTGTGAGCCTTTCGCCCCACCCTCTGGGGTATTTTTGGCGGGGTTTTCACTTTCCCTCAGGTGGCTTGCGAGCAGTCGAACCTCGCAAACCACACATATCAAAAAGGGTTTCCTTAAAATAACCATTGTTTCCGTTTTCTCTGTTCTTCCCTAAAAAAGGCCCTTTTTGGCCCTGTTTCCAGGTAAACATTTGCAAGTTTACCTCTTTCAAACCCAGTCCAAAACAGGCAGTTTCATCTTGTGTCCCTCTCAGTTTTTATCCCAAAATCAATTTTAATACCCTAAAATCTACATAAATTTGGGTGGTTAGTTTTAGCGGAGGACCCTTACCTACCCACCTTGAGGAAGGGGAGTTGGGCCACTCCCCGGGTGTAGGGCTTTCAGGTTAGGACCCCCCTTTACCCCCACAGTCGGCAACTAGAGTTGCCGGCCATGCTTCTCCGTTGCGTCCAAAAAATTAATTGTTGTAACCATGTCCTGTTTTTAAACATTGCCGGATTAAAATATGAGGTCTTCTAAAACACTCTAAAGAAACAGAGTTTAGCCTTTTAAATTGTATATAGTTTATTAATTGTCAAGACTTTAACAGGGGAATACCGGCTCTCCTTTAATGAAAGCTGTCCTTAGCCTATTTTGTTGTAATAATTGCGAAAACAGCAATTATTATCCCCATTGGCTTTTACACAACTAAAAGAAAGTAACACACGGGCGATCACGTGGGAATGGCCATTTCTGGGCCATTCCCGAAATAGAATGCACACACTCACACCGTAGCAAGATGCTAGTTAGGAATTAGTTCAAGTTAGGTTAGCATCACGGGAATTAGCCCCAAATTAGCAATACTAGTTTAGGACATTAATTGTGATGTATGAATGTGGGCTCCTCATGGAAACTCCTGCAGTTGAGGTTGTGAGCGAAGCCAGGAATGCGTGAGGTGTGAATGTAGAATGAATGTGGTATGAACGTGTCTGAATATCTGTATTTGTACAACTGTCAATGAATGTCTGAATTCGTATATGTGAAGACGAATAGCTGTAGCCGTTTGAATGACGCTGTGTGAATGGTACATGTGAGAATTGTGTGTTTGTGGTAATTCGAATGAAAGGTGTGCATGTTGTATGACTATAACGGTATGCGTGGGACTGCTCATGTAAACCCCTCGCGGAGGTCTTGAGTATAGTCCGTAGGGTAATAGTTAAGCAATAATATTAGGTAGTAATTAACCCATAATAACCAGAACATATATTGTAAGTAGTTAGTTTACATTAGCAGGTTAGGTATAGGTAAAGCCGTTTTTGTCAGTTAGTATTAGTAATTATAATTAGTATTAGTCGTTATAAGCAGTAGTTGTAATATTAGTTAGGGCTGTCAATATCCGTTAGTATATGTTAGTCTTGTGCTGTCCGGTTCTAGGTTGGCCTCAGTGGCCCGCGTAAGTTACCTTATCTAAGGTGCGGGTCTTCTGCAAGAAAGGGTCAATCTACAGTTATTTAGTTAAGGTTCTAGGCCCAGTTTAGTAATTTAGGTAACCTCATTTGCATATTTGCAGTAATTCAGTTTAGGAGCCAAATACTAAGCTACAAGATCAGGTTGAGGTAATAATCGTTGTTATTAGTCTCGTTTAGGCCTGCAATAGTCAGAATAGGCCTTAGTTGGTAACAGTTAGTCCGTAATAGGTAGTAATCGGTAATAATAGGCATTACACTGTTCAGTAGCCATACTTGTGTCCTAATCACACATTATTAGTCAGTATTAGTAATTAGTTTATATATCGTAAGCTAGACAGTACGTAGCAGTTTAGATTAGATGAGTTATTGATAGTTCCAGGTTCATAGTTGGTGCTGAGTAGTGCATACGTGACTCCAAGCCCAAAGGAGGCTCGGTCAGAGCCTCATTTGCATATTTGGCCAAAAGGTCCAAAATGGCCACAACCTTGACCAGTGTTGCCCGTTTAGTCAGTAAATCACTCAAAAACATCGGTTTCTTCTATTCTAAATGGTTTTCAACCTGAAAGCATAAAAATGACACATAACACATTACTCAATACTCAATTCGGGTCTAGAATCCTCAAGTAAAAGCCAATCGGTCCGGATAATAGTTGCTGGGGTTTTAATCCCCACCACCTCTGTTTCTAATGGGTTTTAACCCATTTGATTCAGGTAGCCAATCGACGTCTGCGCGAAGCTCCCTGAGTCTGCTATCTCTGAAATCAATACTGCGTGATATCCAAATTGAGAAGTCCGTCCGTCCAGAGTTTCTGTGGGGTCCGGACTAATCCGGACCTGTGCGCCAGTCGTATCATTTGGCAGCCTTGTGGATCCAGTTGATCCTGCTCAGGCGCGGTCTGTACTTGTTCAGCTTGGAATTACTGCTTGGAATTAAGGTACTGCCAGTGTTCGAACTTTGGGTGCAGCTAATCAGCACCGTACCGCAGCGTCCATTAGCCTACCCTGAGTCACCGCTGGGAAAACCTTGTCGTTTGCGAACTTAAAACCTGTCTTTTCACGGTCATCTAAAACTCCATGTTCAATGAAAACAGTATCGCCTGCATCCTGATCCTCGCCGCTGAAGCTGTCCTATAACCTGAGTGACAGTCTTGATCAGTCCATTTTGTAGTAATCTTGAGATAATAATCTGAGAAAGCCGATCCGACCTTTCCGACAATAACCGACACTCTCCCCGCCTGTAACTGTGATTATCCATTTCAGAGACGGAACTCTTCTCGAAATTCAGTTATTCTGGGCAGTCAATTACACGGAGACGCCAGAACGTAGCCAATCTCGCTCCCACCCGTTTTCGGATTATAAACTAACTGAATTCGTACCTTGTGTGTTTATGTCCTTTTATCTGTGTAGTTGGAGTTGGAAAAGGTCAGAGTCTGAACGTAGTACTAGGCTATAGGTAGCCATGAAATAATCAGGAAGTAGAGTGTTAAGTCTAGCATATCTAATCTAGAGAATCTAACCTAATCTATTATATATAAACTAATTCTGACAATCAGCAATGACTGAGTAGTGAAGATATCCCTCTCGCTTGAACACCGTTGTATGTAATAATTGCCTCTATCTGTTTATAAATACGTACTTTGTAGATTCATAGTGCTTGCTTATTGAAACTGTATCATTCGTTGAGTTTATTGCCCCTTGTACCTTATCATTATCTATTCAGTTTGTAGTAACTGTAACTGCTGAGAATAAAGATCATCTTTTTTACAGGAAAGCTAGTGATGCGGATTTCCCTAACAATCCCCAGCTCTATCCGTATTTGAGGTTAGAGTTGAAATTAAAGTCGCCCATAGAGACTATAAATCCCTGTTCCCCTGCTTCAAACGAACTCACCCCAGTCGACCCCATTTTAGGTCAGCCATTGAGCCCTGGTTGTCAGCATACCACTACAGCCGGAGCATCAATCTAAGCAAAGATCCACCTTTGCGTGCCGACCTTTGCCAGTGTCTTAGGTCCTGATCAGATCTAGTCTAGCCTAGTCTATTCTAGCCGAAAGGAACCCTACCCGACTAAGCACGACCCCAAATAACAACAAATGTTTATTGAAAATCACGACCCACCTCAAATAAAGATATTTCAAGAAAGATCTGACAGAGTCCATTACAAATATTTTGCTTCCAACATCGATTTCTCAAAAACTACTCGACAGATTCCGGAAATTTTTGGCAGAATCGGAATTCGTACATCTGCCGAGGGACTTTTTTCTTGGTTTGGGATAAAACGTATCGAGTAGCAAGAAAACTCAATGCGAAGTTGTGAAACTTCGTGACCGTGCGTTTGTCCGATTTTCTCGAACGTTAATTCCTGCTGAGCCAAATCCAAGAAAAAGTCCCTAGGTCCATATGTCCTTCATATAATGGCACAAAAAGAACTTTTGGCCGATTCTTCAGTTTTGAGAAATCGATGTTCGAAAATTTTTGGTCTATATTCATCCTGTTAGATGTCGGTAGTGTTTGAGGTCGGCCGACGACTTTTGCTCGCCTGCCTGCCGCCGGCTGGGATACAAATCACCATTTTACAAAATAGAGGAACTAAGCTTAAAATAAACACCAATTCTAGTTTTGCAAATTTTTTATGTTATGCTGTGCCATTTTTCTAAGATAACATCCGAAGATAAATATCTTAGCAGTTATAATAACTACACTGCAAACTGCACTAGGCCGGTAGGCCGGCCGATGGGTTCCGATGGGTGGCCGCCGTACACTGTAAAAAAAATTTCCTAGCTGTTATCTATTTTTCGATGATCACTGTTGTCATTCAAGAAAAATAGATAACAGTTATCAGATATAAAAGATATCAGTTAGCTATTATTTCGGGATTGATTGAAAATCTAGAAAATTAGATAACAGTTATCTAATATTGCTGGCTAATATCAATCTTTTTAATTTGGGCATTAGTACTTCAACTGCAATTGCTAACCTGTACTCATTAAATATTGTTGATAGTGCCCAAATTTTTTAGTCTTAAAGTAAGTTAAATAGTTTAGATAGTTACCAATTTTAATAGTTTTCGGCGTTTTATGATGATAGCGGCAATAAGCAACATGGGAAGAGGAGAGGCTCCTTAGTAGCTACGAAACTGTACTGAAATTGCGCCTACACTCAATTTTACCTGATAGTAGAGGGGGCAAAGTTGTATCCGGCTCTATAATTTCAGACACAGCCTGGACCCAGAACCGGACGGCTTTCCCCAGACCCCCAGGCTCGGATTCCGAGAAATACTTTAATCAATCTGCACTGGGTTTTGGTCTAAATTGCACTATTATTATCCGTATTTGGTGATACGAACGACAGCAAAAGCATCAGGAACAAAGCGATACTTGGAACAAGGCGATACTTTGCTTAACTTAATGACGCTATTATTGTTTTCCAATATTTGCTGTGGACGTTGTCAGTAGAACTAAAGATGAGAGCCAACTAGGGGATGGTAGAAGCTTAAAGTTCAATGCTGGAAAAGCTATGTAGTTCGCCTATTGCCACTTAATAATACTGGTTTTATGCAAAGAATGAAAGAATTCCACAATGTAGCGTCCCATAGAGCCATTTCAAGTTGATGATGTCGGGTCAAAACTCAGCATACCATGCATGGAAACTTTGTTTCGTCCTGACCGCCGTGTATGATTAAACAAATGATTAAAGTTTCGAAATTTAGCCACAATTTTAAATTTAGCATCTATTTTAGCCCGCCTCAAAGTATAGTGTTGTTTTAGTAACCGATGTTAGTTTCAGTTTCAGTTTCAAGTCTCTTCCCAAAATAGTTTCAGCTTCAGTTTTAGTTTTAGTCGGAATTTCAGTTTCAGTTTTAATTCATTCGAAAACTGCAGATTCCAGCCTTGAAACATAATTAATGCATGAATTATGATTATATATACTTCCGCTGCAGAGTATTAACGAAAAAAACCGCTTTAAACCTTCAAATCTTCATGTCTTGAAAAAAGACTGAAACTAGTTTCAGTCCGAGTTTCAGTTTCTGAATATCAGTTAAATGATTAAAATTAAAATTCTAATCTAATTCTAAAGTTAAAATTCTGATCCTGTTAAATATCAGTGTTTTGCGTAAACTCCGAAACGTTGAAAATCAGCGCAATAAAATAATCTCAACGTCGAGGGCGTTGCTAGTGGTACAGCGTTCTGCTCAAGATCCAAAGCTGAGTGGTTCGATGCCCGCCCTGGACATCTTTCAATCCTGATTTCAAACTTTCATTGTCCCATCTTTCGTTTGAACTCGAAACCGTTGAAAGCATATATATGTCATTTAAAGCTCAAATCAGATCCCAAACTTGTCCACGAACTTTCTTCAAAATACAATTTGCAAGTTTTGTATGCATCAGTTCTGTGAGACAATCCCGAAAAGCCGAATATTAACAATTTGCAGCATTTTTCGAACTTTACTAATATGCACAATAGCTGCATCGATAGCTTTTTCAATTCTAAGAAACGACTCTTCTCACCACAAACTTCCATTTGATTGTTATTTGTTTGCCATAGTTTAAAGTTCCCGTTTTGGCCCGTTTTAAACAGAAAGTGAAAATTTTGAATAGCTACAACCTTTTTATTCCAGGCCGAAATCATCTGAAATTTTAATAGATTGCGTAAAATTCTAAGAGCTATCACTGGGCGCGCTTTGAGCTAAATCCTCTAGGTAGAATTTTTGACCCTGGCAGCCCAACCCACTTAAGGGGGGTCCATTTTTGGTCAATTTTTCGACCATCTCAGATTTCGCTCATTTTCACATATAATGCTCTTTGAGTGGGATATTTTAACGAGTTTTCAAATTAAACTCGTATCTCTTACGGTTGCTGAACAATTTCACCTCAAAGTAGAGGTCCGCATATGTTAAATATAGGAAACAGAAAAAGTGGTTATTTTATTCTTGCGCCAAAAAATCTCTCGACGAACAGTAGTATTACTGCATAATTTTGTATTTATAATGTAGTTGTAATCATAAACTGCGGTACGCTGGAAGTAGAACTTTGATTTAAGCCCCTAAAATTTTTAAAAAATTTTTTATTTATCGAAAACAGTGGAAAATCGTCAAAATCCAAAGTTTTTTGCAGCTGAAAAGTGGGGTCTTCGGAAAGAATTGCAAATTGCTCCAATTCAGAGGCCTAAATGAAAATTCTGACTCCAGGGTTCCGTAGTACTTGAATTGGCGATTCCATTGATACCAATGGCTCCATTGTATGTTCTCCCAGTTTTGAGTTTTTTGGCGCAAAAATGGGCATTTTTAGCAAAATTTTTAAAATTTCGGGTTTTTCGAAAACTTGGCTAAATTCCGACAACAGTATGATCCTAAACTGCCTATTTTCTATTCCAACTTGTGTATTCATGTCTTCGGATCTATTTGCAGCATGAATTATGCTGATTGATAGCTGCGTCCAGTACTTCTCAGCGTGCCAAACGGGACCCTCGAACCCAGAATTTCTCAAAACAGCGATTTTTAAATTTTTTCAAAATATGGCATATTATACATCAATCGAAAGCTCTCATTGCAGGGATGAATTCTTCTCATAGAACTATGTGTCGCAAATGCTTCCATTTTAAGTTAATCGCTTTTAAATGTTTCATTAAATCAGGAGGAACAAGGGCCGTGTTTCTCCGAGAAATTCTTTAGAGAAGCTTCTGATCAAGCCCATCCGGCTGGAAACTGTACGAAAATGCTTTTCTTAATAGTTTTTAAAGGTATATAACAAAATAAGCTAAAAATATAGAGTTGATTTGCGAAAATTTGCCTCAGCTGGCTGCAGCACCCTTGTGCTCGCTCATATTCAAATTGCACACACTTGATGGCTCGTAACTTACGGAGAACTGAACAAAACAACTCAAAATTTAAACTTGATATGTACGACATATGTGGCTAACTTATGTGTGAAAACGAGCGAAATCGGTCACCAAAAAATTTTTCATGATGGACCCCCCCCCCTTAAATATTAAAATGTATATATGCACATGTAGAATAACTGGTTGACAGAACTGATTTTTCCACGATTTGATTTCATAAAACGATTCAGCTCATTATGAGCTTCAAAATGATCTATAAATCTCTGCAAAACTCCAAAAATTGATCAAGTTATGAACATTTCAATCTGGGTATCCAGACGCTGTCACAGTCAGCTGCCCTGTTTGACCCCATAAATTTTGCTGCATCAGCGAAGCAGGTTTCATCCAGCTCAACCACTTCAAGCAGTAACGTGTGTTACGCAAGTACTCGATACGCTGATACCGCATCGAGCACTATATAAAGGAGACAAACAAACAACTTTTTCAAGTTCCATGTCAATATTTTCTGACATATTTGCTCCTACTGCTTCTGTTTACAGAACAGTGGATGGAAGCAATCTTTTTTTGGCCATTACGTACCTTTGGGGGTACCGATGGCAGGGTCTAAACCCAATAAAAAGGGGTGAAATCCCTTTTTATTGGAAGCCATCCAATTCAAATGGCCGGATAGCTAGCAACATTTTGATTGCTAATATCCAAAGCGTTGGATTGGATGGCTGACAGTGAATATTGTGGATAATTTAGTATTCAACAGGATAATTCTCGACCAAACATCTAAATGAAAATTAAAGATTGAAGAGCATTATCCGGTTCCTATCGTCTGTGATCTGTGATGTGCCTCTATTCGGCACAGTATTAGGGAGCATATTCGCTTTGTTTTCCGCAATTATTTTAATTTGAACAAAAAACTAATAAATACTAGTAATCCTTTAATTTTAGGTAACAACCCTCTATTTTTCACGGATAACAGTTACCTTGGAATTTATGGTAAAGGCTATGAGAGTTAAATTGGTAACAAGTCTCAAATTTTAACTGTTTGCTGCCATCCCAAATTATTAGATAACAGTTATCTAATTTGTTGGGATGTCACAAGTTCCCTATCTAAGAAAAATAGATAACTGTTATGCAATATTTTTTACAGTGGTCATTTGACCAGCAATGTTCTGCTATTCCACTTTTGTATACCTCACCTTTCTCACATGCTTTCTTGTGTTCTTTCAGTCTTTGACTCAGAGGTCTGCTTGTTTGGCCAATGTAGACTTTGTTACAGTCGCTGCAAGGCACCTCGTACACACAATTTTTGACCTCGGATCCGTTTGGTCCCTGTTTGGACAATCGTGATCTCAATGTGTCACGACTGCTGAACACTAGCTTTACACCATAGGAGCTACATATTCTCTTCAGTTTGTCGGTGTCTCTACCTGCGTAAGGGACAACCGTTAGTTTCTCTGCTTTCTCTTCTGGCCTGGGCCTGGTTCTTCGTGCAGACATTGCTTCCCTTATTACTTTAGCAGGGTAGCCGTTTTGTTGGAATGCTTTCCTTAGAATGCTCTCTTCTTTTCTTTTCAACTGCTGTTCTTGGCATACGGCTGTAGCTCTACTGTGGAGGCATCTTATTATTCCACTTTTCACACACTTCGGATGGTTTGATTCGTAGTGTAGATATCTGTTTGTGTGCGTCTTTTTCCTATACACTGATGTCTGGATACTTCCATTAGTCTTTGTTATTTCGACATCCATGATATGTTATTTGTTATTATGTTATTATCCTCTAGTTGTTATTATCCTCTAGTTCAGTTGTTAGCTTGATTGCTGGGTCTTGCCTGTTTAGATGATCTTTGAAATTTCCCAGTTCTTCCAGACCATGTTTCCATACACAGAGGATATCGTCTACATAGCGCAACCACAGGCTAGGTTTCTTAGCTGCTGAGGCTATGGCTAACGTTTCGAAGTTCTCCATGTAGAGGTTACACAGTGCAGGCGATAGTGGGGATCCCATGGCAAGTCCGCTTGTCTGTTTAAACCATTCACAATTGAAGGTGAAGTAGGTGGATTTCACGCAGAAGGTGGTCAATTCCATTATAGTGTCTATGCTGAGATCTGTTCTTTCTGGGAGGCTGATGTCGCTCTCCAGTTTTCGCTTCATTATGTCAAGGGCTGGTGCTGGTGGTACGCTTGTGAACAGGCTCTCTACATCGAAGCTTACCAGATGATAGTTCCCAGACGGGTTCGCATCCTTAAGTTTCTGAATCAAGTCTGTAGAGTTTCGAACTTTCGAGGCGATGTTATCCTGGAGTGGGTTGATGATCTTGACCAGGAACTTCGCCAGTGGATGGGTTGCAGAACCAATACAGCTGACTATTGGGCGCATGGGTACTTCCGGTTTGTGGTCAGGTCAAGAAATTCGAAAAGTTGAGCCCCCGCCACTCTCAGCGACCTGAAGTAAGTGATAGTACCGTCATCAACAGAAGCGATAGGCCACTCCTTCCACACGAAATTGAGGTCCTTAAGAAAGGACTAAACTTCGCACTGGCTCCAGCAAAAGTGCCCAAAACTGAAATAATAGCTGGCATAGAATCAGTTGCAAAGGAATTACCTAGGCCTGATGGCGAAGAGCTGCGGTGGAAGGTTAAGGAAGCCCTCAGAAAAATGAAGGAACCGAAGCCTAACATCACAGCGCAGCAAAGAAAGGCTCTGAAAACCTTGGCAACAGACAACAGCATCATAGTACTGCCGGCAGATAAAGGAAATGCCACCGTGGTACTCAATAAAACCGAGTACACCGAGAAAATGACACACATCATAGCTGACGGATCCAAATTTGAACAACTAACTAAGGATCCAACTCCAACTATAGAGAGACAACTACGATCAATGGTCCGAAGCAGTGATCTAAATCTGAGACTAGCGCCTCTACACACGAAGCCACCACATCTATACGGGTTACCGAAGATCCACAAACCGGAAGTACCCATGCGCCCAATAGTCAGCTGTATTGGTTCTGCAACCCATCCACTGGCGAAGTTCCTGGTCAAGATCATCAACCCACTCCAGGATAACATCGCCTCGAAAGTTCGGAACTCTACAGACTTGATTCAGAAACTTAAGGATGCGAACCCGTCTGGGAACTATCATCTGGTAAGCTTCGATGTAGAGAGCCTGTTCACAAGCGTACCACCAGCACCAGCCCTTGACATAATGAAGCGAAAACTGGAGAGCGACATCAGCCTCCCAGAAAGAACAGATCTCAGCATAGACACTATAATGGAATTGACCACCTTCTGCGTGAAATCCACCTACTTCACCTTCAATTGTGAATGGTTTAAACAGACAAGCGGACTTGCCATGGGATCCCCGCTATCGCCTGCACTGTGTAACCTCTACATGGAGAACTTCGAAACGTTAGCCATAGCCTCAGCAGCTAAGAAACCTAGCCTGTGGTTGCGCTATGTAGACGATATCCTCTGTGTATGGAAACATGGTCTGGAAGAACTGGGAAATTTCAAAGATCATCTAAACAGGCAAGACCCAGCAATCAAGCTAACAACTGAACTAGAGGATAATAACAAGTTGGCGTTCATGGATGTCGAAATAACAAAGACTAATGGAAGTATCCAGACATCAGTGTATAGGAAAAAGACGCACACAAACAGATATCTACACTACGAATCAAACCATCCGAAGTGTGTGAAAAGTGGAATAATAAGATGCCTCCACAGTAGAGCTACAGCCGTATGCCAAGAACAGCAGTTGAAAAGAAAAGAAGAGAGCATTCTAAGGAAAGCATTCCAACAAAACGGCTACCCTGCTAAAGTAATAAGGGAAGCAATGTCTGCACGAAGAACCAGGCCCAGGCCAGAAGAGAAAGCAGAAAAACTAACGGTTGTCCCTTACGCAGGTAGAGACACCGACAAACTGAAGAGAATATGTAGCTCCTATGGTGTAAAGCTAGTGTTCAGCAGTCGTGACACATTGAGATCACGATTGTCCAAACAGGGACCAAACGGATCCGAGGTCAAAAATTGTGTGTACGAGGTGCCTTGCAGCGACTGTAACAAAGTCTACATTGGCCAAACAAGCAGACCTCTGAGTCAAAGACTGAAAGAACACAAGAAAGCATGTGAGAAAGGTGAGGTATACAAAAGTGGAATAGCAGAACATTGCTGGTCAAATGACCACGGACCAAACTGGGCAGAAGTTAAAGTGCTGGCTAAGGAAAGAAACCTAAGAAAGAGAGAAATTAAGGAGACGATAGAAATGAAAAAGCGGGGAACACGAGCTTATAGTCAACCAAGCATTGATATAAGTGACATCTGGCTATCAGAACTTGGACTCTAACGTAGGCGGCAACATCAAAGGAAATCTAATACACAGCCTTAGTGTACACACAATACAAGTACATTGTAACAGTGTACACACTAGTGCAATTGAAACTGGGGGAATACAATAAGTATAAGTTCCAAGTAAGTAAAATTGTCCCCTGGGTAGTATAGTGGTAATGTTACACAGGAGTGGCGCGTACGTCACGGATCAAATCCCGGACCACCTCTTATCCCAACAGTATCCTACCAGCCTGAAGACGCCCATAGGTAAAGATGGGCGAAACGTCGCGACCCAAAATTTAACAGCCGTGGCAAGAAAAGGCCAATCATCTACTCTTGGTTAATTTGTAAGCAGAATACTCAAATAAATGATAATTGCACAATTTACTGGTAGGGCAAGTTAGCATAATTGCTGACTGACTGCATCACTAAGCAGAAGTAGTAGCCACGTTTTAGAATCGTTCATAGGTGTATAAATTTGCTAGCATTAATACGGAAATTAATACCAGTTATCAGGTGCCATACTGTAATAGCTATGAATTATGCCGTAGGTGGTGGTTGAGCACTCAAAGTAGGTCATAGGTTGGGCAAAAACCGGGAAAATGCGGATTTCGGAAGGCCTGCGGCTGCCGGTTCCCCCAAACTTCCCGTCCTGCACATGTCTGGTCACCGTCCTCTTTGCTATTGATAATCATAATCGCTGCAGGTATGTATCAATTTTAATAAATAGTTGGTGTGCCCGACTTTAAGGCTAACTTTCATACCAAAAGGCGGCTTGCCACCCAATCATCCAATTCTGGACTCAGATCAAGATCAGGAATCGTAAGTTTGCCTTGGACCTGGAAGATCAGGACTTGGAGATTAAAGAGATTCATTATCAGTCAGCAGCAGTCAATTTGAAGCAAGTATTGACCCCTCTTGCTGATATGCTGCTCTACCAGTGCCCAAAACCAGTGCCGAACTCAAGCCAGAAGACCCCGCTAAAGGCTGGCAACAGGAAATTCCTGATATTGGCAAACTACCGTTCAGGAATCCAGTGTCTAAGTCTGCTTCGATAAGTGGACGCGCTGACCTTCCGTGTGATCAAGTCCACAGTGACTCGTGTCTGAGATTTCACTAACTCCATGATGAAAATTTCATTTAAATTTGTGGACAAAGTTTGTGAATTTTCTGGTCTTACAGGAAATAACTTGAAATATGATTTAGCTGTCTAGAATCTGACCTGACATGGATTTTTTTCACTGATAGAAGATTAGATATTTTGTGGTTTAAGTGTGTTACGTGATTAACTGAATTTTAATATGTTGCTTGGCTCTCGGAATCAGAGTGGTTTGATAGCGACGGGTAGATTAATTAAAATTTCTGCAAGCACTGGGAGTTGGTATTTTGGCAGTAGGCAGGTAAAAGGTAAAGGTAAAGGTAACGTGAACCCTGGAGAGAACTGCAACCTGTAGAAGGTTATAGGGTGCCGGTGCTTATCTCAGGATTCACAGCCCGAAGCCAGGAGCGACAACTCTAATGTTGACTACATCTGTGGAAGCGGGGGCAGCCCTTCATCAGGCTTATGCCAGAACACAGACTCCTGTTACCTTCCCCCCGCTGTGGTAGGGAGCGGAGTAGATAAGTACCACTTGTGTTTATAAGGTAATCTTGAAGTTTCTGTTGTTTATCGTCATACACGAAGTATTTTCTGAAAGCGTGAATGAACTTGAGTAATGATTTTCTTTCTTCTTTCTTTTCTTTCCACTTTCTACAACGATGTATGATATATACGAGGAGCACGACCTTAAGTATAAGTCTGGCAAGAGATACCCGTCAGTACAGTTCTTCAGCTAGCATAGTTTTAAATATATTTCGGATTTGAAACTGAATAAAGAAGAGTATATAGTTGAATTTAAGTTTATCCGTTTTATCTTAATAAATGAGAAAGAAGAAGAAAGTCATGTACCAGCGAAGTTCCGAAAAATTCGGACCTCCGGTGGGACTCGAACCCACAACTTTTTGCGCAATACGCAGTTGCGCACTAGTATGCTTTCATTTGAAGTTTTTCACGGCTTGATGACCTCTGAATAAGGCAACCGTAAAAAATACTTCTACTGAAAGCACTACAGTGCGGTTCCTTGGCTATGATAAATCAGCATTCGATTCTGTATTTGTGACAGATCATAACCATTCGCAGGTACAAAACCATAAATCAAAACCGTATACAATTTAACCTGCCCTGAAAATAACTTAATCTGTCCAACCGTACCATTCAGCATTCTATTGCTGGTTTTCCAATAAATTGTCTGATTTCAAGTCAGCATAAAAGCACCAACACTTGTTTAGCTTGCATTATTTGTGCCTCAAACTTGTTCGATTCCTCAGCTCATTTCAGGTGTGTGCGCTGCAAGGTTTACTGTGCGTTCAATGCTGGTGTTCGAACATGTACTTGTACAAATTGCAAGTTATTGCTATTTAAAGGTAGGAAGAGACTTTGGGGATTCTGCAAATACAATTTCCCCATCCCCTGACGTCAGCAGTTGCCAATTTGAAATTTCTGAAGGTATATTTTGTTCTAGGTCCAACATGCTAATCCTAATAATTGCCGTCTCTCTTGTAGCTGGTAAGTCTACACTAAGCTCTCTATTTACAGCAAGAATCGTCTACGCACTTGTTCAGGCATATATTCTAAAAAATTGCAACCCATGTAACTCTCAGCAGCTCAGTGGTTCCGCTCCGCACAAAGATGCGCTGCTTCTAATAAGTTAAGGTTTAGAAAGTGGAATCCAGAAACGCAATCCAGAAAGTGGATGCTTTTGGTGTCGCTGATACGGCGGTGTCATTACAAAAGGACCAATAATCACTTCGCCGTTCTTGTCTATATGCCTCGGCTAATTCTGAAAACCACATATTTGGTGTAAGCTCTTCTGCTTCTATTCCTACTCGCTGTGCTCTAGATTTTTGCTTTTGAAAGCACTTTTCTAGCTCGCGAGAAATACCTTATTTTATATTTTGGCGTCGAAAGTAGGCATTTTGCAGAAATTAAATATTCCATCATTTTATCTACTGTAGCGCTTCTACCAGGGCTGGTGGATCAGGAAGAAACCAAGGACAAGCCCGAACGGGAGGCGTCAGGCACCCTCGTACCCACGAAACCAGGACCTAGAAGAGAGAAGGGAAGAGGGAGGTTCAGCTTTTCATTCAGGATTGAAAGTAAAGAATTGGTCCCGCCGGGGATCGAACCACGGCCCTTCTGCTCTAGAGTCAGACATGCTAAACCACTACACCACGGGACCATCAGCTGAACTCTCATTGCAGGCTTATCAATCTTTCCTATGCCTGCTTCCCTTACATCTCCCCCGGGTTTCAATTAAGACGCGTCCCGCGGCTTACTCAACTCGGAATCGAACCGAGAGCGCATCCAGCGCAGGGCATTCTGAGCCCAAGGGATCCGTGCTCCCCCGACACACGTTCCAGACCCCTTTAGATCAACCAACCAGAAGCAACTACTGGGGGACCGGAGACAGGAGTCCAATCCGGGTCCTGAGGCAGCCTCGCCACATGTAGCGCTTCTACCAGGGCTGGTGGATCAGGAAGAAACCAAGGACAAGCCCGAACGGGAGGCGTCAGGCACCCTCGTACCCACGAAACCAGGACCTAGAAGAGAGAAGGGAAGAGGGAGGTTCAGCTTTTCATTCAGGATTGAAAGTAAAGAATTGGTCCCGCCGGGGATCGAACCACGGCCCTTCTGCTCTAGAGTCAGACATGCTAAACCACTACACCACGGGACCATCAGCTGAACTCCCATTGCAGGCTTATCAATCTTTCCTATGCCTGCTTCCCTTACACTACGAGCATCGCAAGCCGAAGAACAAAACTAAGCGTGTCGATTTGAAAGTCTCAAATATCCAATTATCGAAACATGAGCATCTTCCAATTCCTATCCCGTAGGCTGCTGCTATTGATAAACGTAGTGGTTGCGAAAACAGGATCAAATTTCTTGCATTTCATATGAAAGTTATAGGGCTGCCACTTAGCAGATGTGTTTTACCGCGCCCATTGGCTCTTTCCTGTTTCGGACTAAGGCTTTGCCTAGTGACTGCAGGCAGGCGTTTTCCATTATTTTTTGAAGTTTTGTCGTACGGCACTTTAGCAAGTACAAAGTGTATAAAGTACTCAAATAGTGACGATTGTCATACTGTTATGAACTAGTGCGTCATATATGCCAGCATATACTTCTTGTCTAACCTAGCAGCCACAGCTCAACAAGAAGAACTGAACAATAACCTGCCGCAATCAGTTGGCAGGAGTCTTCGTTTGGTGAACGTACCAGACCAGGACCGCTCATCTGCCAAGAATGGTGAGTCCAAACGTGGCCCTGATTTGGACGTTCTGAGTCGAAGAAATGGATGGGACGATATTGAGGATGCCCGGGAACCTATGGGCTTTTGAACGATCGCGTCAATAAGCAAGTATAAGAAGAATATGCAGTTACAATATGAACTGTCACTTTGGATGCAACGATGTTTTTGCTTAACTAAACAATCAATATGTAGTAGCATCACCAAAAACTGCTGTTAGCTTTAGTAAATTTGGTTGGTTGTTAGTTTTTGCTGTCCAGATAGTTGTCATAACTTTGGCTATGGGCCTAGCGTTGTCATAAGCCTAGCAAGTGCTGTTTACTTCAGGTGTCTTATCCATTTCTATACTACAAGTGAACTCTGATTAGGGGCTGACGCCTGAGTAATGCTAATTTTGGTTATACACTCATAGTATAGAGTTATAATACAAGATTATAAACGAAAGAAAGAAGGATGTCACTACAGCACCTCCGACCCGAAAAATTCGGGAATGAGGTGGGAATCGAACCCACAACCTTCGGTTAACTAGACCGACGCTCTACCGACTGAGCCACCCAGGCACAATCGAACCAAGCTTAAGTTTGAATTCGTTCCCAAACTGTAATGACACGTTTTTGAATAGGCATATAGGCCTGCCAATTAACCCGATTTTTTTGGTAGATTCAAGCAAACATTTGAAGCATGAAGCGATCTTTTTAAGGGAAGAGTCGACTGTGGCTTATAGTCGCCGTAGGTTTGGAAGGCAAGCAAATTATCGCTACCCAACATAGGATAACGTGGGGGGAATGGGGGAGGTGCAGACCCCTTCAAAACGGAAAAAAAATTGGGTAGGCTCCATCAGCAAAAAGGAAAAAAAGAGCAGACCCTCTCGACAAGAAAGGAAAAAAGGATAGACCCTAGGCGATTTTTACCAAAAATTGGTCATTTGTTTGCAAATTGTAGTGATTGTTTTCTTAAAAATCGCAATAAATTGCAATTTTTTACTAATGTTTGGTCAAAACATTAATTTGAAAACTAGCGATTTTTACTAATTTCGGGTCAAACCCCCTCAAAAGTTTGAAATTTTTCAGGGGTAGACCCCCTCAGAATAGGACCCCGTGTTAATGTATGCTACCCAACATTGCCTTATGACGCACAAAACTGAACCCGAATGGTGTGCGGGGGTGTGATCATAATCACTCTAAGCTCAGATTCTTTGGGTAAAACTCTTGCAAGAAAGATTATGGTTTCTATAGCCTGGTCAGCACTATAGGGTGCCTCAACATTGTTTCACCCAAACTGCTGCAGCACTTCTTGTAAGTCTCGACTGTTCACCTTTGCTACACGCATTTTCGGATCATGTTTTTATTGAAAATTTAAATGTACTAAAGGCCATAGTGCAAAGCATTTAACGGATCACAAAATCATGCCATATATTGTATATTGTATGTATATATTGTATATATTGTATGTACACTTGTATGCCAACTTTGTCCCTTTATCTGTATTACGTAAATTTTGCCGTTAACCAATGATGAACAGTTGTAACTGCAAAATTGTCTGAGTTTAGTGCAACCCGATATTTACCATGCATTCCACCCCCAAATTAGTGCAATCAATATTTCGTTTGAGACCTAATCCACTATCGGCATCCGATTGGGCTAAAAGTTTGCACACAGATGCCTCTTAATAGCATAAATATGTGGGCAAAATTTTTATGCGTTTTGAGCGCATTAGTTACAAGTAATACTGCATTTTGTTCAATTTTTGCTGTCAGGGACGCAAAATTGGCTTCCCGCCAAAAATGAACATTTTCAAAATAATCGAATTAATACAACAATGCACTCAGTCGATATGTCTCATAATTTTAAGCAGCTTTTCCAACTGCACCAAGTCAAGATATGGGTTCTATGATGAGATAAATTCCATCAGTATTTTGCCACATTTGTTAGTTTTTCACTGTTAGTCACATAATAAAGCACTCATCAAAAAGCCAAATCTGGCACACATTTAGACATGCATCCTGACTATAATATTCTGTAAAAAACTTCATAACATTTGGAGTACTTGGGCTGGGGGATTAGGCTGGAACCAACAACAGGTTACCTAGTGAAAAATATACTATTTTCAAGTTTGCGGCTACAGTACTCCTGAACCAGAAGCTACTGTGAACTGCCAATTCGTGTGTGAATTACCAGGCTCTATAAAGATTCTAAAATTTATATTTAAAATCAAAATCGAAAATTTTAGAATTCCTTTTAAAACTACAACTTCTTAAATGTATAAAAGAAAACGTAATTCGAATTAAATAAAACAAATTTAAAGTTTGCTAAAGCTGTCAAAAATAGTAAAAATACCCATTTTTGTTGGAGTTCGCTAAATAAATTTTGACAGGAACTGCTTGCAGCAAATGGTTTACAGTTTCAGAAACTTTCAGAAACAGTGGGATTCCGGACTCCAAAGATGTATGCCTTATGCTTAGCCCCGAATGCTATTCCAGTCGCTGGCACAGGTGGACAAGGGGGGGAATACCCCCCTCGTCGAAGTCGCTCACAAGGGGTCACGAAATTGCTCCCACAAGGGGTAAGAAAATTGGCCACAAGGGGTAAGAAAATTGCCCAAAAAATTGGTTTTACAACCAAACTTTCTAAAAATTTTCCGGCTTCGCCGGAATTTTCACCTAAAATCTCTATTTTTTGCTAAAAAACGTCTGAAAAACGTTGTTTTTGCTAAAAAATGGCTGTTTATCGTTAAAAAACCGCCATAATCGCTTACAAATTGCTTTCAAAAATACTCATAGGAATAATTGCTGCCACAAGGGGTACCAAAATTTGCTTCCACAAGGGTCAGTGAAATTTGACCTCCCGTTCAGGTATGGTCGCTAGTAGACAAAATTGTTAAGATTTGACAATTTTTCGTAATGAATTCTGTTGTATTCCCAGTGGTGGAGGCCTTAGAGAATAGCGTATAGAATAAGCAGGAAATAAGTAAAGGTAACGTTTACAGAATGAAAGTAAAATAAACAGTATAATAACGTATTGAATAAAGTAAAGTAAACGTAAAGCAGTAATGGCGTAGTCAACATGGACAAGAAAACAGTAATGAAACACAACGAAGAAGAACAAGTGTAAAATTCACTCGCTTATATAGTAATAGCAGAATGTTCTAGAAGCTTCGAGAAAGTTCTTCAAAAGTACAGAAAAGTCTTGAATCATATGGAATGTTCTCGAAGTTTCTTCAGCCTTCTCGAACGTTTTGCAGGATTCTTCGAGGTACTCGACACCTCCCCACCAAGCCCGAACTTCACCGTGAAGGCGAGTAGCGGGGCGGAGCCTTTCCTTTTGTCGGCCGCTTTGATCGACGAGGCAATTGAACATCCAGTTCCATCGTAGCTACTGGAACCTTCATCTCAGAATCTGTTGTAGGACTGGATCCATCATCCGAGAATTCTGACGGTGTAAAAAAGGAAGAACTGTTGGAGACGAAGATGTCTTCTCCGGGTTATGTATCATCTGGCGACACGTGTCGTGGTTGCAGTTGTTCCACATGTCGACGCCAAAACGGTCCTCTTGGATAGACCCGCACATCAACCGTTCGAGTTCCTCTTCGTTTGATCACAAAAGCAAAAACCCAGCGTGGCTCTTTGTCTCGTCGGGGTCCGAAGTATAGTGCGTAGACCGGATCACCAACGTCGTAGGATGGATAGGGATGGATGGATAGGGCCAGCTTCGCAATCATTTCCTGTTGTTGGGATTTATTAGCTTCTTTGGCTTGTTTCCCTTGTGCGGTGTGAGCAGGAGATGGGAGCAAGGTATCAATTTTAGTACGAATCTGCCATGAGTTGAGTAGCTCGCTTGGAGAGTCGAATTTGGTGTTCGACGGTACTGCATCAAGAACTCCTGTAGTGCTCTTTCAGGAGGTAGGCTTGACTTCGTTAGCGCTTGCTTGAAAGTCTGTACAAGCCGTTCAGCAGCTCCATTCGTACTTGGATGGTAAGGAGCACCCGTAAGGTGTGTGATGCCCCTTTCTCTGCACCAAGACTGGAATTCCTCAGAGGTAAAAGCAGAAGCATTGTCTGTTACCAATGTATGCAAATACCCGAAGTGTGCAAAATCCTGTTCTAGCAGTTCAGTCGTAGCTTTGGCAGTAACTGCTTGTGTTGGATGAATGCACGGATACTTAGAATAGGCGTCGATCAGAAAGTTTCTTTCTGTGAAGTTTTCAGCCAGTTTGAACCCAGGATGTTAATGGCATGGTCCAGATGCGAGCGACTCCATGGCTTCTCGGGGAGCATCCAAGGATGAACTGCCGGCTTGGACGGCTTGTTTTGGTGCTCTCCACACGCTATGCAGTGGCTACACGTAGCGTCTATGTCGTCGTCGATGTTTGGCCAGCATACAGCGGTTCTGGCCAGTTGTTTTATTCGCTGTATACCAAAATGTCCAAGATGCAGCTGTCCCAGGACCTTGAGACGTAAACTGGAGGGAATCACAACTCGGCAGCCATGCAGGAGACAACCGTTAACAATAGACAATGAATCTGCCAGTTGCCGGAAACGCTAAGCTTTCAGTCCCTTCATCATTTTTCTTTGGCGGCCAACCTTCACGAGTAAAGCGAATGACCCATGATATCACAGGATCCCTGGCCGACTCGCGAGACAGGACATAGCGATCGGTCGTCGATACCTGATTGCCGATGTCTTCGATAGCGCAGACCATCTGTGCGTCATCGCCACCTTCCTTCCCGTCAAACTGTGAATCTGCTCGTGCGGGTAGATGGCTTAAGACATCGGCATTGCATGATTGGTGGTTTTGCGATACTCAATGTCATAGTCAAATTGACTAAGCGTCAAAACCCAACGAGCTAATCGGCTGGCTGCCAAAGCAGGAGCTGCTTTGCCTGGACCAAACATCGCAATCAGTGACCAATGATCAGTAACCAGTATAAATTTTCTTCCATAAATGTATTGGTAGAACTTCTTTAGGCCAAAAATGATTGCCAATGCTTCCTTTTGTATTTGACTATAATTTCTTTGCGTCGCAGTTAGTACCATCGAGACGTTGCCAATTGGACACTCGCTGCCATCAGGGTAGCGATGAAACAAAACAGCTCCAATTCCAACGTTCGAAGCATCACAGGAAATTCCAACTGGCAGCTTCTCATCAAAATGAACCAGGACGTTCTCTGAAGACAGCAATTCCTTCAAACGGTTGAACGCGCTTCGGTGTTCATTTTCCCATCGCCAGGGTGTATTCTTTTTGGTTAGCCGATACCGTGGTTTGGCAATGGTAGTGAGATCTGTTGGCAGGAATTTAGCGTAAAACTGAACAGATCCCAAAAAGGATTTGAGGCTGGAAACATCCGTTGGCGGAGGCATATTCAACAGGTCATTCAACTTTGGTCCTTTGGCGACGCCTTCTGTAGAAAGAATATGCCCAAAATACTCTACGTTAGGTTTGGCGAAGTGGCATTATTCCAAACGACAGCGGAGACCTTTATCATTAAGGCGTTGAAGCAGATTTCGCAAATACTTAATGTGATCTACCGCATCCTTCCCACTGACCAGGAGATCATCCAGGTACACTGCTACGTCTGGTAAATCCTGAGTGAGTTGATTCATGACTTGCTGAAATAGCCAGGTGCCGATTTAATGCCGAACTGGAGCCTCTTCTGTAGCAATACCCCCATATGAGTGCTGAGGGCAAGCCTTCCTTGACTTCCTGGACCCAATTTAATCTGATTGTAGGCATCACCCAAATCAATCTTCGTAAACCCATAACCCCTTCCCAGTTTCCGCATTAGATCCTCTGGGAGAGGCAGCGGGTGTCGATGCTCCTTGAGTTGTTTGTTGACGGTTATAGAATAATCGCCACACACTCTCATCTTTGGCTTCTTCTGGTCTGGGAGCAATGCCTTCTTGACAGGAACCACTGGCGTGCCATAATCATTGAATAGGGTGAGCTGCCAAGTCCCTCTAGCAATACCATCTTCGTATGCTCGTTCTAAGTCTTCTCTGATGGCTACTGGCACGGGTCTTGCTTTGCAGTGGACGGGATTGGCGTTTAAATTCTACCTCTAATTCGTAATCTTTAAGGCACCCAAGTTCCTGCTTCCACAGCTCAGGAAATTTATTGCTGATTTGCCGGCACCTGTTACGCAAATTTTCATCGGGTTTCAGGTGACTGAATACGGCGTTGCACTGCACTGTTCGGATGATTTCGATTTCAGGGTCTGATCCACCAAAATTCCCATCTGTTTAGTAGCAGTACAGCCCAGGAGGTTCAGATCTGGGACATCCGTAACTGTATAACAGATGTCGTGTTGATCCCGTTCTCCTGGCATCATTGTCTTGCCCATGAAGGTACCCTTCATCCGAAGCTCATGTTTGCTATCCGATTCGTATCGGGCTGTAGGAGGATCCAAGGTAGGCTGTCCGAGATTGTCGCAGCTTTGTGTATTAATGAAGTTTCCTGTCGCTGCTGTGTCAATTTCCATGGCACAACGCTGACCCTGGATCTCGACAGGCACTTCCAGCTTCGGGACTGCTTCCTGATGGACAGAGACCGCATTGACAACGTTGATTCTTTTAACGTTGCTTCTTGGTTCATCCTTCGTCTTCAACTTCTTTCGGAACACTGCCTCCAGTGCCTCTTGATGTTGCAATAATTGCATGTAGAGCTTTTGTAGCGACAGTCATTTGCCTTGTGATCCGGTTTGCCATCGATAGCACCTGATTGTAGAACGTTCCGAATCACTCTTTGGTTTCCACCTCGTTGCCGCGCTTGAGGACGTCTGCTTCAACTAGAAGACCGGTTCTTAGGTTTGTACGGTTTCCTTAGCTACTTTAGCGGCGTCCTCAGTTTCTACAGCAATTTGGATAGCCTTAGCGAAATCCAACTCGTCATCCTTCACCTTGAACAAGGCCTTCAGGACGGCTTCAGTGTTGACGGAACAAATGAAACGAGTGCGCAGTGCCTCATCCTGAGGATCCTTGATTGAGGGGAAGTCGCAGGTGGCAGCATCCTGGCGTATACGGGCTGCCAACTCATGGATCGTTTCGCCAGGTTTTCTTTGCATGTCGCTCCAAAACTTGAATCGTTCACTGACGATGAACATTTTCGGATCGTACTGGTTCATGGACGTAACGATTTCATCAAGGGACAAGGCGTTAACATCCTTGGGCGGTGGTTGCTGCGCAGCCAAGTTTGCCAGCAGCTTGTAGACAGATGATGACTGATTCGTAAGAAAAATCTGAGCTTTCTTATCCTCCGGTATTGAATGGGCACCAACAAAGATACAGAAGCTTGCGTAGTAATCGGTCCACAACTCTGTTGATGCGTCGAAAGGAGAGAAGCTCGGAGGAGCAGCAGTCACAGATAACGACACTGGAGCGAATTGCTGGCCTGCAGTCAGACGGAGAAGACGTTCAAATCGCTCCTGGTCTTGCTTTCGCTGCTGCTGCATTTGTTGCATCATCTGCTCCATCAGTTCCAGAATCTCCGCTGTATCCGCCATGTTGTATCCTGATTAATCAGGAAAACGTAAGTCAGAAATCGACTTGAGGTTTCGTCGTAGTATTGACAGGTTCCTACCCAGTGCGCCAGAAAATCTCTGTTGTATTTCCAGTGGCGTAGGCCTTAGAGAATAGCGTACAGAATAAGCAGGAAATAAGTAAAGGTAACGTTTACTGAATAAAAGTAAAACATACAGTAAAACAACGTATTGAATAACGTAAAGTAAACGTAAAGCAGTAATAGCGTAGTCTACATGGACAAGAAAACAGTAATGAAACCAAACGAAGATGATCAAGTGTAAAATTCACTCGTTTATATAGTAAGAGCAAAATGTTCTAGAAGCTTCGAGAAAGTTCTTCAAAAGTGCAGAAAAGTCTAGAATCATATGGAATGTTCTCGAAGTTTCTTCAGCCTTCTCGAACTTTCTGCAGGATTCTTCGAGCTACTGGACAAATTCCATGAAACGGCGTATAGTAAAGCTTTTTTGCTAACATTATTGCTCCAAATCTAACCCTGTCAAAAATAAAATCGTGCACGATGAAATTTACACGGATCCCAAACGTTTTCCACAAAATTTAACACGATTTTTACACGTTTCTTTTTTTGATACTTGTTGTTCTGTCTTTTTGCTTTCTCGTAGCTGCAGCTTTATTTCAACTTGGCCGCTATCATATGAAAGCATGAAAAAGCTAAGTACAAGGTTATAGCATTTGCTAGCTTGACTGGGTTACCTACAAAAAGTACAAAACAGATCTTCATCAAAAGAAGCCGATTAAGTGATTTTTCCACGAATTGAATCGTGTAAATAAATCGTGTACACGATAGAGTTTTGGCACATTTTTGACACGGTTCCTAACCTCTGAGCTCTCCAAAACTTATCGCTACTTTATTACTATAAAAACGAAGTTACCAAAAATGGAGTGTAAGGCTATCAATGTTAAACTCAATGAATTTAGGTTTTTTTGTAGATTTCGTAGACTTCTTGCATCTAGTCGCAGAGTGGTTGCCATTTTAAACTTGAATATTCTTGTCTCTCAAAGCAACCTGCGGGATCTGTCTTTGTAGTCTTAGACACGAGTCTTTTAGTTTAATATCATTAAGGGGGCATTGCGCAGATTAACAATGAACAATAAATAAGACAGAGCTGACAAAAATGAGTTTCTAGATTAAAGCAAAAGTATGTTAATATAGCGCTGCTACCAGGGCTGGTGGACCAAGAAGAAACCTAAGACAAGCCCGAACGTGTGGCGTCAGGCGCCTCTCGTACCCAGGAAACCAGGACCTAGAAGAGAGAAGGAAATAGGGAGATTCAGCTTTTCACTCACCATTGAAAGCAAAGAATTGATCCCGCCGGATTTCGAACCACGGCCCCTCTGACTCCGAAGCAGACATGCTAACCAACTACACCACAGGGCCATCAGCAAAGCTCCCGTTGCAGGCTTGTCAATCTTTCCTATGCCTGCTCCCCTTACATTAATATATGCTTGTATGTTGTCGTCGAGGACCTTCTTACCCATCATGGACCTCTAGATTAGCTAGAACTATTCCAACTTAGTCTCCAGCTGACCTCCGTCCGTTTCGCGCTTCGCAATAATATGCAAACTGAATTGCTCTTAAAATCTGCAATTGATTCCAGCAACTTCCAGTTTGTCATGAATGTCTTTTGATTTATCCACAGGAAGTATCAACTGATTTCAAATATCGTCTACAGTATTGTCTGATGTTTTTCCAAATTTTCTAGAGCAAAGGTAACTTGTATGAAAATTACATTTGACTCAGTGTTGTTGTGTGTTGTTGTTGTTGTTGTTGTTGTTGTGTTGTATACTCTCGGCTGTGATTAGTAGATCTGTTTGAGTAGTGATAAATATTTACGGCGAATTGCACCTATGGGGATTAACTATTACTTACAAGTTAATTCCCACTTTACCGCCAAATAAACTTTTATTTGATCTTAAGGTGCTGCGCCAACGATACTTATCTTAGGCACAAGTTATTCGTCATCGATACTGAGATGTAAATTTCCTTGGATGTTGATGCTTAATTTTAAGCCCTAGTTACAGTCAAAACAATCAACTAATCCGCCTTTAATTGCTACCACAGTCGGTGCTCCGATTATGGGTAATGCCAGCTTAGAACGTATGAAGTTTTAATGAAATTCATAATGAAAAATGCTGACACTGACTAGTTGCCATGGCAATTATCCGATGTGTTAGTCCGATGTGTTCTGATAGCCTGATTGCACAAGGCTATCAGAACATCAGTGACATTCACCGTAATAGGGCTCAGTGGTAGTTTCACTTGACGGACGGCCACGCCTTGACAATTTCGGTAAATTGCCCAGGAGGGATATGAAATGAGTGCTACAGCTTATTACCAGGGCAAGCTCTAGGCTTAACACGATACTCTACTTATGGCGCAGTAAGAAACCACTGTGAAAAACCACAGCCACTCTCGGAGACTCCAGCGTTACTTAGTTAATTTCGGCTTAACCTAAATCAGATTTGGTGCATGTCACCACCCTAAGTGAGATGTGGTGTGGTTCTAACTTTAATTTAATGATGTGATTTTAGTAACGTAAGCGTTACCCTCTCACTCTTTGCATTAGCGTATGTATTGGGAAAATAAGTTACGGCAGGCAAAATAGTACCCGACACGCAATACTACAAGTACATGATGGGATTTAACGTAACTGAGAAATTGCTGTAGCTTAAAGCTATTCTGAGTAATTACAATTGACTACGATTATGGCTACGATCGGCAGAGTGCAATTAGAGGATTTGAAATTTTTTAAAACTAAAAAAACTAAACAGAATTCTAAATTTTATTGCAGAGTTCTCAAGCATTTTGCTATTTATCAGATAGCATTTTCTCGTGATTGTTTTCTGCGTTTAGCAATGGTTCCTTTCCATTTCGTATATATAGAATAAAATAATAAATTTTAAGCAAAACAAGCATGAATGGGTGCCCGCCCAAGTTCGTAGAATATACATTTACCAAATGACAATAGCATTAAACCTTATAATCGTGGACTCTGCAGCTCCCAGTGTCTCGGTAATAATGGAAATTTGGTGATTCACACTGGTACACAAAAGCTAGACAGCTGTTTTCAGGCCTTTTGTCAAAAACAACGTAGAAAATCCACAATTCGGTGCAATCGGTCAAATTTCAAATTTCAAGCTGGGCGACCCGAGCCGAGCCGACCCACTTTCAATATTCTTCCGAGCCGAGGCGAGCCGGGTATGCCCGCGAGCCGAGCCGAGCCCGAAAATGTCGGCTCGTCCTCATATCTACTTTGTTGTAGGACGCATTATGTAACCTTTTCATGATCTTAGATATCCGATATCTGTTACTTTTCATCAGTCGGTCTATGCATCCTCTGAAATAATACTTCCCAACTACTCGACTACCATTGTCCACCTTGAGTTTAAATGTGGCCAGTTTAAACTAAATTAATAGTGAGTACTTCTGGTATATAATCACCTTTTCTGCTATGTGATAAACTACTACGAAAACCTAGTAGTGAGATCATGCAAATTTTAATTGTAATATTTACCAAATATGACACGTTGAAATAATTAAGTCAAAGTGTTTCTTTCTAACTACAGCATACATAAGTTGACTTCAAGCACAGCCTAACGTTTGTACTAAGTTGGCATGGAAGGAAGATATGAATAAGGACAAGAAAACAGAAAATTAGACGACAAAGTTGAAAGCACCAAACAGAATTCATTGAATTTGTTGGCTATTTTGTTTGAATAAATTTGGAAGTAATTACAGTGAACTTAAAATTTTTCGATAGGGTCGTCTCTGCTCGGCTCGGCTCGGGGTTTCAATTCTCCGGCTCGGCTTGGCTTCTTGAAGGTCTGGCAAGTTTTATTTGTTTGTTTTCTTTTACTCAGCATCATCAGCATCCGGGCAGAAGAGCAGCAGACATAGCAATGGAAATGAAGAAACGAAACAATAGAGACGTTCGAATATATTGACTAGAAAACTAGTATCTGTTATTTCTAACCCAATAAAGCATGAACTGGATACAGTCTAATATCACTTAGCTTAGATGGAAAAAGGAAAAATTTTAAGATAGAAGAAACAGCTCAAAGCTCAACAGGACAACTATTAGACAAAAATAAGCACAACAGAACACCTAAACAGTAGAAGAGAGCTAGATAAGCACATCATCTAGCACATTAATAGACAAAACTGCAACAAGAAGAGTACACGTTCATTTCCCCTTCGTTACAAATGTGTAAAGTATGCGGGAAAGGGTTAATGCGTACGTGAAACTATAAAAGTTTCAACAAGAGAAGGAATATTTGTCATGTAGTGTGGAAATCCAAGCAATGGAATGTTACACGAATCGTGCTTTTTGAAAGTAATAACTTTTCGTTGTGCATCCGTTGAAACGTATCGACGCTCTCCCTGGATGACTGCCTCACCAGCTAATAAAATAATTGAATTATAATAAAGGGAATAAGCGTTATCCTAGCTTGAGATCATTTGATAGGCAAGCAAGTACCAACTAACATTTTCGGAAAGTTATATAGGATGCACTTGCAGAATTGTGTTGCAGTAGTATTTTACACTGTATCCTGCTACGGTCATTATTTCAATTCAAGTAAGCCTCAAGATCAATTAGCAGTGATGTATTTAGAGTCTACACTTACAATTTTCATTCAAGTTTTAATTTTGATTTCAATTGTTATTTAATTTCAACCTTACTATTACTCTGCAAAAAGATATCATGTTTCTATATGCTTCAACATATGTGCGGGTGGTGATAGCAGTGACATTAATGTCTCTTTTGAACAACCTAAAGTATGGGGCAAATTTAAGTATCATTTAAAGGTCCTGTTCTAAAACTCTTACTCTAAGACCTAATTTAGATCTATTAAGATTTAAAATTTATGATCAGGCACTTTGTTTTTAAGTTTTCATCAGGTTCTACTAAAATCATCAAAATTCAGGCCCTCATTACAAAATTAAATTTATTGAGCGTTCAAAACTGGATGAAACACATCGTTACAAAGGTTTGTTGCAAATACGCGGACCATCGTGTAAAGTGAGCACAAGAATTAAGTGAAAGCAACCAGTCAAAACATTTAGCCATACATTATTCACAATCGGTACACGAGCAGTTTCATTAGATCGATGCATTTAACCAAGTTCGGTATTACGTGCTTCAGATCTCCGCAACAGCACGTTGATCAGAAAAATCATCAATGGAGAGTATGTTGAAGATATCTGGGAATATCCGTACATCGTGCGATTGTCTGCTGGCGGAAAAGTTCTCATTAAGCTAGCAACGCAGCAAATTCAAGAGCATACCGCCGAAAATGATGATTCAAACCGATGCACTGGAGTCATTTTTGATAAAAACATCATTATTACTGCAGCTCACTGTCTCACCTTTATTGACCCCTATCCTGCAAGGTAATCCACCTAATCTGAGAATTTCTGTGATTTTTGTCATTAACTTCTTGCTAATTAACCTCCAGACTAGCAAACTTGTTTGTTTGACGCAGACACCTTAGCCAAAGTGTCAACGCAGAATCGTAATTTTGGAGCTTTTTGTTTTCAATCGGTCAATTTTTCCTGTCTTGCAACCTAGCACAACCGTTAAATGTTTCTTTTCAAACTTTCGAACTTCAAACTGTAAGTCTTTTCTTTTAAGCAACGCAACGAAAGTCGTCAAAACAAAATCAACATATACATCGAACATTGCGTCCAAAAGCTATGATTGTACTCGAGCCAGGGTAATGAAATGGGCCTCGGGTGCTCAGATCTTAACTGTCCATCAACCGTGTGAAGCGGTCACGCTTTGTGTGTCCGACCTCCATTCATGACTACTTTTTGTGCTGTGGAAGCGTTGTATAACTTTAGCATAACAATAGGCTAGCCCTTGTATCCTATGGACCCTGCCATCTTGTTCTAAGTTTCAATACTTTGTTTACAACTATTCTCACTAACATTGTCTGTTTAGTCGTTTGCTGTATACTCTTATAGCGTACTGTACTTCTCCAAGAAATTCAAAAGAAGCACAATCTTGCAGAAACAAAATTCTTAATAAAATGAAGAAAAGTAAAGACCAACATTAATGCTTAATCATTGGAACTATTGAACGCTGAAAGCTTTAAATTAAAAATTTAAAATTTTTTAACTAATTTAATTAACATTAAAAATCTTCTTCAAAATGCATCAATATCCAACCAAATAACCAAGCCGTGAAACTTAACTTCATCAGCTGCTTAGGAAGACTTGTAAAGTTAGCTTTTAATAGTTATTTTAATAGTTTTAATAATTTTAATTAAAAATTCAAATTTAGGAACAGCAATATTCCACCTGAGCAATTCGTTAGAGTGGCCATTACACACGTCGACATTTATATTCGTGAGGGCACCGTATCGGCAGCACCATTTCGAATAAGCTTGCAGCAAGGAGACTACGACGGTGTCGGTATTATACATCCAACCTACATGGACTGCATGAATGCATTCAATATTATGGACGCAGGATCCCACCGCACCTGCATGGACAATGCGATGGATATCGGACTGATAAAGCTAAACCATACATTACGCAAAGATCTTTTGGATAAACATATGTCCAACCACAGACTTTGCATGGCTGGGACTTTCAACGTGCCAAATTGTCCAGACCAGTTTGTGGGCTTGTATCCTGCAACTGCACCCGCCAGTTTTCGGGTGTTTGGATATGGACGTGTGAACTGTAAGTGTGAGCATTGATACAAATTCAGAATAACAAATTTTAAAATTAATTAAAATTTTTAAATTTAATTCTGGTGCTTGACAACCGCTTATTAGATGATTATTTAGTCTGCAGTGCGCTCGAGAGGTTCTTGCTTTGCTGCATGAAAGTTCTCCATGGTACTTTAGGTTACGTACCACCTGGGACCTTTTTACCATCGTGCGCCCAGCGTTATATTGGAAAGTGACCCTGGGTAAGGGGTTTTTTCCAAGCTGACTTCCTGAGTGCTAAACTTTTAATGCTTGATGAGCTAAAACTTTGTATGAATTCGACTACACCCTAGTTCAAAAATTGTAAAAATTTTCATTTAGCCCAATTCAAATTTTTTTTTGGTTCCCAAAGAGAAATGAAAATGTGCCACACATTTTCCTGTAAAGTTGTGTACAGGAGTTTTCTAGTCGCAGAATACGAATCTAAGTCTGGTTCGATCCAAGTTTTTTAACTATGGAGGTAAGTTGAAACTTAAACTTAAACTTAAACTATGCTAATGAAAAGATGAATCGGAAAGCAAAGCAAAGAGTAGACTTCTGCTACCCAGAACGCCCCTATATACTGCTACAATTTACATAGATTCACTTGCTTCTAGTTCTAGATCATGTGGACCACGAAATTTGTTATTGTCTATTATTAATTATTTGTTGTCAGGGAATAAAATGAGATACGAAAGTATGAACTGGTGAGCCGTGCATGAATATACACAGTCGAAACATACTGCAGGAGTCACATAGTCAAAAATGTGCCCAACTGTGAAACTGAAGTTTGTTGGATGCCAAAATGACGCCTTGTTTGCATAATTTCAGTTCCATCCACGTTTGCAACAAGTCAGCAAGCATCCGATCCTAATTTGGCTTCCGGATTCATAAAGATCATGAAAATGCTTGATATCATTGAGGTCACTCCATTTTTGCTGTCTCTAACTAGCACCCACGTGCACACAAACTACAAGGCAGCGATTACAACCCCCTGCTCTAAAGGATCAATTGCGTTTGTGAGTAACCATTTTGGTAGCGTTAAGGTGGTGGTATCCCTTTGTGCAGTGCTTTTGTGTTGACATTTAAAACGCTATAACTTTCGAAATTTTGGGAGTTGGAGAGAGCTAAGGCTTATCATCACATGAGTGCCGAGAGCAATTTTTGGATTTGGCTCAACAGGATTTAATGTTCCAGAAATGCGCGGTGACACGAAAAATCCCTACTTTGCATACAATTTTCTCCCTACTACAGACTTTTCAACTTAAACGATGGGATTTTCCTATCCATTGAAATTTTGAGAAATCGATCTTCGAAACAAAATAATCGCAGTTTTAAAAAAGCTCTAGCATGCAACAAAGTACTCCAGCTAATAGGCACTGATAAAATGTGCAATAAGAGTGTGTATCGATTGAGTATAAAAATAAAGCACGAATGTCCACATGAAGTGGCAGTACGTTTGAGAAAACTGATTTTCTCGAAATCGGCCATTTTTGGACCCCCCCCCCCAATCGATTTTGGCTTATGTTGGTTTAACCACTAGGGATATCTCAAATGTTGTAAAAGCAAAAATATTCATTTTGGTAGTCTCTTAACATCCATGATAACTAACCCGGTGTATCAACTATATACTAGGAGAAAAAGAGCAAGAACTAAAAATATCTTTTTACGACAAAATGTGGGACTGGTCCCAAAATGTTGAAGAACATCAAAATGAAATATTTGGAATGTTTTATCCTCTTTCATAAAGAATTGAAGCCTATAAGCTTGAATTTACACAAAGCGATACCAGTACCTAAAGAAACTGGCTTTTATACGTTACAGCTACTGTCTTATTTGGGTGCAAAGAAAAAGAAATCTCCAAGGAAGAAAGAAAGAAATAAAATAAAAAAGAAAGAGAAACAAGGAAGGAAGGAAGGAAAGAAAGAAAGAAAGAAAGAAAGAAAGAAAGAAATAAAATAAAAAAGAAAGAGAAACAAGGAAGGAAGGAAGGAAAGAAAGAAAGAAAGAAAGAAAGAAAGAAATAAAATAAAAAAGAAAGAGAAACAAGGAAGGAAGGAAGGAAAGAAAGAAAGAAAGAAAGAAAGAAAGAAAGAAAGAAAAAAAGAAACCCACAGGAGCCACCAGCTCGCAATGTTGTGATATTTGATACTTTGACTTAAACTTGGCTTCTTCTACTATACTACGCATATGTGCAATGGCAAGGCTTGTGTTTTAAACTGACCATTATAACAGGAAACTTGACCTTGCCTCTTTCTTTCCTTCTTTAAAGAAAGAAAGGAAGAAAATGAACACAAAGAAAGAAACTTTCTTTCCACTTAAATTTGACATTAGCTGTAATGACACTAATTACATAAAGGTAACGGGCTTTCATACGTTAAATACACTAATTAGACAATTTGCCATAAAATTATTTTGCGCTCCCTGAAAGGAAAGAACTTTGGAACCATAATGAATTCTAATTTGTCGCTGATTTGGAAAACACTGTCCGCTATCAATGTTAACCTTAGGATTTAGAGTTATTTTTTCGAAAATTCAGCAATAGGTGAACCCTTTTCAAAAACTGAATGTGAAAGAAGTTGCACACCATCAAGATCCAAAAAAATCCGGCACCTGGCGGGTCTCGAACTCGATGTTTCCTGCGCAAAGCGCAGACGCTCTACCAACTCAGCCACAGGTGCTTCAGTAAAAACCATAAACTGGAATTCGACTACAATGGGTACAATGCCATTCTTATTTCAGGGGGATTCTGGTGCACCATTGCTGCAGCAATATGGGGAAGAAGACGACGAATGGTACGGTGTTGGTATCGTAGTGGAAACTACCACTAGAGAATGCGGAGATGTCTGTGGGATTAATACCACTCCTGGGCCATTCTTTCCGCACATACAAGGAACGGAGAGTAATTGCCAACTATGCAGGGACGCCATGTGCGCTCTTATCTTTGTGGATTTGCGGCACTTTGCCCTTTGGTTGGTTCTGCAGATGGATCCCTTAGCCCTTTAGCTTTGTGTTAGACTAAACTCTAATAATGACAATATTTTCATTCAGAAAGAAAATAAACTATTCCTGCTTTACTAACACAATGTTTGCCTAAATATTTGGGTGTTGCAAGCATTAGACATCACAATGTGATGATCATCACCAGCAGGTTCATTCTTATACTACCAGTTCAGTGAGTTAGCCAGGAAACTCTCTCGATGGTTGGACGAAAACACTACATCCAAGTTGCCAAGTTGGCCCAAACCGTAGTCAAAATCATGACGATCTTCAGCCTTTTCAAGAAAAAGCTCCATCTTGCATTGAATAATATTGCTTCATATTAGTTGCATGACATTAAGATCTATCTCTTGACTGTCCAAAAGGTGGCCTTTATCCCCCTGCAGGTTCCAGAAAACGAAATCAAACCATAGGGCTTCGGATGAACAGGGAAAGCACAAAGCACAAAGCAGGGAGCATTAGAGTTCTGTTTGTGAGTGAGCATGAAACGAGAAAGCACTAAAGCACAATGCACCAGAAAGCAACGCAAGTATGAACTGGGCCTACATCTGTTCCACGGTTGGGTCTAGCAGAAGATGATGGCGCCTTAGAAACTGTCTCAAAATTAAAATAGCATAATGCGAATTTTTGAAACGCTTCTCTTCCAGCATAAATGCGATTTCTCATGATTTTATTTTGTCTGCTAGTTTGACTTTCCAGTTTTTGTTTACGCTAAACGCTAGTGTTGTCACGTTAGCGAAAAATCCGGGCCGGGCCCGGGCCGGGCCGTTCCTAGACATCCAGGCCGGGCCCCGGGCCGGGCCAGGCCCGGCCCGAGCCCGGCCCGGATTTTGGGCCCGAAACAGGCCCGAGGCCCGGCCCGGATTTCGGGCCCGAAACAGGCCCGAGGTCGGCCCGGAGTCGGGCCCGAAACCGGCCCGAATGGTCAAAATTAGTAAAAACGATTTTTGATGTAGTTTTTAGCAGATAATAAACATAAGTAATCGGAAATAATTGTAAAAATAATATACAATAATGTATCGGCATTAACTTTGCAATGTCTGTTAATCTAAAATAACGCTTTATTATGAGCTCTATATAACTTCCTTTGTTTGTCTTAAACGTCTTTTCAATAAACGAATAGGCATAATAAAGCAATGCATCACTCACCAATCTCATATCATTGAAAGCATTTCAATGAACCCGATTTAGGTATAATTCGAGAACGGTATCGAGCTCTAACGGAGTAAAATTGTCACACCAAGAACGATGTTTTTAAATAATACTTGATATTTAATATCTAACGTCTACTTTTCAGTTGAATTGAAGTGAAAAAGCTTCTTGTTTCAAGGATTCTCCGAAACATTTGGTGTTTTTCTGTCCATTTATATCAATTTTTCCTTTGGCCCGGAAACGGCCCGGGAAAAAATCCGGGCCTGTTTCGGGCCAGGCCCGAAAAAAATCCGGGCCGGGCCCGGGCCGGGCCGCTCCGATCAAATTTTGATCCGGGCCGGGCTCGGGCCAGGTCCGGCCCGGGCCCGGCCCGGGGCCCGAGCCCGAAACAGGCCCGGATGACAACACTACTAAACGCTAGGTGATAAACTGTAGCTTTTGAACTTCTGCACAAACAGCTTTGAAAGAAGACAATATGATGGTTTTTATACTTTATACTTTACATTATGATGGTATACTTGTAATGAATCATCTGACCCATCTGAATTCCTATGTTTTGCATGTAAATTGCTTGGCGCGGAGGATTTTCGTCCTATCTTTAACACATGTCCCTGTTACGCAGGTTTTCTAGCCCAACAATTTTTCTACGATTTTGCAATTTTTAGAGCGTCATTACAGTCAATTTAGTCAATTTTCAACGCCCTGTAAATTGTTTTGCACACCATCACTCTCTGCCTTTTCTCATATTACCGAAACTCGGGCGTTATTTGCCTGTCACTTGATTGGCAGAGGTTTAACAGATCAATAAATCGCTAAAACTGATGTTACAATTTTTGTGTGCAAAGACTGATTTTGCGCTTGCACTGTATTTATTTCATTAGTGTTTGCTTTGCTTCAGAATTTAGATAAAATAAATTGTTTAAAATAAACATATATAGATAAATGATAACTTTCTCTCTCGCAGTTTGCTCGATAAAATCGCTATAGTCAGAGTAGTGTAGTGGCTAGGGTGTCCGCTTGGCACTGTTCCGGACACAGATCGAATCCTTCTTCCGGTATAATTTTAGTTTCACAATTGGCAGTTTCAAATGGCAATAAAATACTCCCGTCGGGGAGTTGAAACTAGTCAAAAGCTAACGTCACCGTACACTAGAACAGTATGATGGAAACAAACAAAACGTTGAACACATAAATCCCAAACTCTACGGCGGTATTATTCCCCTTTTAAGGGGTAACTTGTTTGCAGTTTTTGTTTAAGTTAAAAATTAATACCATATATATATATATACGATTTCTGAAACGTATTTTTGCTGGAAAATGCCATTTATTCCAACTTTAATTTTGAGACAATTCCATAGCAGCTGAGTGCCTTTGATAATTAACCATAATAGTGCATTACCGTTTAAATCAACGCACTGTACCTATAATGCAGAAGTTACCTACCCACAGTGCCAACCTGCTGCGTAAAATAGAATTGACTGGGTTAAAATCGTCTTCCAATGTCTGATCAGCTATAGACATCGGAGTACTAGATGGCCTGATCAGGTGCACGTGATGCAGACATCGGAGTACTGGACGGCCTAGGCTGATTTGAAAGAGAAGTTGTGATGAAGTTGTATACTTCTGAATGAACTGGAGTGAGAAAAGGGATGTTACTGAGACCACCAATGATAATATTTGAAGTGACCCTCGGCGAGTACTGAACTGTAACCTACAGAAGGTTACAGAGTGCGGATGCTTATCTCCGGATTTTCAGTCCAAACCAGGAATGACAGTTCAGATTGCGAATGATATTGAATTCCGTATACCACACAGAGCTATGCCTGGGGTTTTGCGGTGGAATGGATGGTGACTTTTTCGCTGGTCTTATCTTGTGAAAGGTTGAAATCAGGATCTGAAAAATGTGAAGAAAAGTGTCCAGGGCGGGACGAACCGCATCAGCAACCTTTCTGGGTTGCTGATATTTAACAATCTTGTTTGTACGTGTTTATACCCGCCCACACTTTAGCAAACGGACTGTCGTATCAATTAAAGGTGAAGCCTATGATATTACAAAGTACCGATTTCCGATTTTAGGTTCCATTTCAACTGACAGGTTCAAAGGCACCTGCCAGCCGGTCAATGCCCGTGAATGTCAAGCCAGTAGCAAACTTCAGGATGACGGGGAAATCCGTGGGAACCTAACGTGAGAAATAATATGTTTGCAATGATAGGTTAAAGCGGGAAGATCTGGGGGTACAAGCCCCCCCCCCAACCCGGACAAGGTACAAGCCCTATCGCCGTAGGGGACAAGGGGTAACGAAAAAATGGCCAAGCAAAAATACCCGGAAAAAAATTAGTTCTTACAGTAAAATTTCAAAAAATTTCGGAATTTTTTAGCTACAATATTTAATTTTCGGGAAAATCGGGCAAAATTTTAAAAGTTTTTTCCAAAAATGCAAGTTTTTGCAAATTTTGATAAAATATTGCAAATTTTGATAAAATCAGCGTTAATTTTTCGAAAAATTTTACAAATATATTCTTGAGGTACAAGACAAGAAACCCCTAAAATTTTAGTTCAAGGCACAATCCCCTTCAAAATTTGTTGGGAACAAGCCCCCCCCCAGTACCCGACCCTATGTTAATGTATGTTTGCAATGGTTGAAGGTGTTTCTTTGGGCAGCTGGACCCGGCGCTGGAAGTGTTCTGAAAAACGTTTCTATTGATCTGACATTGACCAATAACAAAAAAGGCAGTCATTTCGTCCGAACCATTCATGAGTTTGGTGGGGTTTCGCCTTTCTCAGGTGATCTAAGTATCAACCCTTCTTTCTCCGTCGGGTGCTCGCTCATGTCAAAAATTGCTTTTCCTTAATATATAACACAATGTTGGCGGAAATCAAAAACCAAATTTTCAACTACCTGCCTCCTTAGAAACTTTTCCTTGCCTCGCGTTTGATAAGAACTGCCATATGACTTTGGACTTCATACCATGTGTAAGGTAAGCAGGCATGGGAAAGATTGATAAGCCTGCAATGGGAGTTCAGCTGACGGCCCTGTCTTGTAGCGGTAGCATGTCTGTTTCCGGATCAGTAGGGTCGTGGTTCGATCCCCGGCTGGGCCAATTCTTTACTTTCAATGGTGAGTGAAAAGCTGAACCTCCCTCTTCCCTTCTCTCTTCTAGGTCCTGGTTTCGTGGGTACAAGGTGCCTGATACCGGGTACAGTTTCTTCCTGGTCCACCAGCCCTGGTAGAAGCGGTACACATAGAAGCGGAAGTATATACTTCCATGAGGTCCAGAGCTAATTTTAGCTCACTTTCCTTTCTTTTCTGATTTCACAACAGTCTCCCGGAATTGGTTTCACCACTGCTATTTACTTACACTTCAATGGACAGAGATTTTCTTTCTTAGCCGGCTTTTAATTTAATTTTTTACCAAAACTAGCAAAGGTACAGCGAAAACAACGATTCAATTAAGACAGGGTATACGTTGGTTACGGCAAATGTAGTCTATCTTCTAGATTGGTCTATTTTATTTTGCAGATTAAGTGCAGCTTGTTATAGTGCAGATCCGTTCTGTGTGACTGTCTCTAATACTTTACAGAAATACAGTACATATGCATGATGCGGTAGAAAACACAGTTTTAACTCTCTCAGTTTGTCCCTGCGAAAGACGTCATATATTTTTCAATTATGTTTTGTTATATTCTAATCAACTTGACTATAGCTGATTTTGTTTTTCGCTGGCTGCGCATGGTTTATCTGGAAGAAAATGTTTGAAAAGTACAAACAGATTGCAATTAAAACAAACAGGAATTATTCCCTCCAAGTGCGATGAAGGCTTTCTTGTCTGTTAAACTGTACGACAAGAGCTTTCATCATGCTAACTCTGAGCAATGAGAGGAACCCGGTACTCAACAGACTGATAGGCCAGCAAGTGTACCATTGGAGACTACTGGTCATTACCTGAAAATTGGTTCTATGCAGATAATATTTGCAAGACAAAATGGATCATAGAGGCTTTACCAGGGATTTTCCTTTCACTCACCTCGTCCAAATTCAATAGAGTCTAATAAAGGCCGGTTCACACGAGGCAACTTTCCTGCAACTATTTTGGGAAGCAACCTTGAAGCAACTTTAGTCGCTGAAAGATTGCTTACGATTTGGCGTTTATAGGAGGCAACATGTAGGCAACATTTTATCTAGCAACTTTCTCCCAGCAGCCAATGACTGTCAGTGTACCCCGTGATCATTTGATTTTTCCGGGAAATAGAAAAACAAAATTCAAAAATCAACACTTTGATTTTTGATTTTCGTTTTTTCAGTGGAAATCAAATATCAACGCTTTGATTTTTGATTTTTGATTTGTTGTTAACAAAAACAAAAATCAAAAATCAAATATCACGTTTTGAGAAGCCAGATGAAAACACTAAACGAATTTGCCAAATAAAAGAAAAATAAAACATCAAAAGCTTGTTTTTTGGTTTTTGACAATTAACAAAGGTTAAAAAATATCAAACGCTTGTTTTATGATTTTTGACAATGTAACAAATATCAAAAATCAAATATCAAACGCTTGTTTTTTTTTATTTTTTATAATGTAACAAATATCAAAAAACAAATATCAAACGCTTGTTTTTTGATTTCTGTTTCTGTCACATTTCATAAAATCCGCAATATGGCTGCAAACTTCCGGCAGAGCCGGTAAAAACTGGTTATTTCCAGATTGATCAAGTTTTAAGCTGAGGTGGTGATTCCTTTTGGAGACATCAACTTTGAACCGTAATTACTCATTCATTACTTTGAGTTAAGAAGCCATTCTTATCTCAAAATGTAGCTCAACATTTTCTGTTTTTTAATGAATACAATGATACTGATTTGCGAATTTGAAAAATGTTATAACGGATTTCTGAATAAGTGCTATTTTTCAAAAATTTTGGACCTGTATCAAATAGTTGGGGTCCTTTTTTAATTTTTGTGGAATTCCTCTTCGTTGCGGAGAACTAGCTAAAATGTATCGAATGATGTAGTTGATGTCGCTGGAAAAAAATTGCTTCTGTCTGCAGAAATCTGAAAAATAGCACTTCTTCATAAATCCGTTAAAACATTTTTCAAAAACGAAAATTAGTTTCATTGTACTCATTGTGAAATAGCTTAGTTCAAATTTGCTGTGCTGTAACCCCCGTGCCTCCATCTGAGTTGTGAAGCACGATGTGCACAGTGCTTCACAACCGCAGTTGTGAAGCACGCCGTACCGTGCTTCACAACTGTAGTTGTGAAGCACGAATTTGTAGCTGCTCACTGCTGCCAAGTCTAATTCAAATTTCCGGTATTTTAAATTTGAACTAAGCTATTTCACAACTACGCTGTTGCACAATTTCTCGCGCACCATCTAATTTACGGACACGCAAAGCAAAACTGCAAGGGGTTGTGAAACCCTAGTGTTTCGTAGAGCTTAGCACTTGAATTCTTTTGAGGAACTCGGGCTCCGCTTCGCTCCGCCCTCGTACCACAACAAAATTCTCACTTCGCTCGTGCATCAAAACCCCTCGCAGTTTCGCTTAGCGTGCCTGTAAATCAGCTAGTGCACTCTATGTTGTGCAACAACCTATACTTAAAAAACAGAAAATGTTGAGCTACATTTTGAGATAAGAATGGCTTCTTAACTCAAAGTAATGAATGAGTAATAACGGTTCAAAGTTGATGTCTCCAAAAGGAATCACGACCTCAGCTTACACTTGATCCATCTGGAAATATCCGGTTTTTACCGGCTCAACCGGAAGTTTGCAGCCGTATTGTGGATTTCATGAACTATGAGACAGAAACAAAAATCAAAAAACAAGCGTTTGATATTTAATTTTTAATCTTTGTTACATTGTCAAAAATGAAGACAAGCTTTTGATGCTTGAGTTTTCTTTTATTTGGAAAATTCGTATAGTGTTTTCATCTGACTTCTCAAAATTTGAAATTTGATTTTTGATTTTTGTTTTTGTTAACAGAAAATCAAAAATCAACACGTTGATATTTGATTTCGGACGAAAAAACGAAAATCAAAAATCAAATATCAAAGCGTTAATTTTTGATTTTTGTTTTTCTATTTCCCGGAAAAATCAAATGATCACGGAGTACACTGACAAATGACAATTCTAAAATTCAAAAGGCGTGGCCTTGCTTGATTGGCTGTTGCCTGTGAGTTGCCTGAAAATGTCGCCTGAAAGTTGCTTGTAAATTTCAAATTGCTTACTGGTTGCTTGCGATTTTGTGAGCATTCACACCAGGCAACTTTCAAGCAACCTTTAGTTGCTACAAAGTTGCTTGGAATAAGTTGCCTGAACGTTGCATGAAAGTTGCCTCGTGTAAACCGGTCTTAATATTCGTTCTGATATCGTCCATCAAATTGTTTAAACGTGCTCGCCCAAGTCGTAGCAGATGTTTGACGTATGATTAGAAATTGTACAGTATAGAATTTGTCCGCCATAACCAAGCATAATGCATGAATTCCGATATAGTACATGAAAGATATAGTTAAGATGAAAGATGCATTAAGCTAATTCCTTTTGTCACATAGCAATTGGTTCTGTGAGTCAAAATGTGCGTATGCTCACTTTTTAAGTATACGTCGACGTGCGTATTCGCGCGTCGATACGCGTCAATGCGCTACACTCCCATGCTACACCTGAATGCGTCGACGCACGTAGACGCGTTCAAATGTAACATCACGCCCTGGTGCCATGCTACCACGGGAGGCGTCAACGCGCCCAATTGTAGCATGCCAGTTTACGCACATCGACGCTCATCGACATGCGCTGATGCGCGTAAAATATATTGACGTTTCTAGACGCGCGTCGTCTACGCGCGTACACCGGCGTTCACGACCGACCATGAAGGCACCTTTAGAACTCTAAGATGGGCATACACGTTTGTGGGGGGGGAGGGTCAGCCGTTAGCGAACAGAGCATGTACCTGCAGCTGATAACAGGGAGCTTGCCAGCTGTCACACTCTTATCTATGTGGTTGCATGTAGTGGCAATTAACAAAATTTAGAAATGTTTTCCAAAGTCTCTTTTTGACCCTGAAACTTCGGTCTCTTCTATCTCACGACGTTTTAAACAGAAAAATCGTTCCAAAGGCAAAGTTATTCGGTTCTACGATACAGTTGTAGGCTAATTTGAAGCGAGTTTTTGATTCGAAAACAAAAAATCTTAATTATTTGTGCAAAGTCTTCGCGATTGCTTCCACTGTTTAAGAACGCCGAAGTAGTGCATTTTGAAAATTTAGAAATTTTCAATAACGTTTGTGGTTGTGCCTTCTGTGAACTCTGTCCTCAAATTTAGAGTTTCGCTGGTGAAATGTTTGCCCACGAGGAGTCCTAGAACAAAACGATGATTTACGTTTCGGGCTTGGCTGAAGTATTGAACTGAAAAAAGTATCGTGAAAAAGCAAACATTAACACGGGGCCCGATTCTGGCGGGGTCTACCCCGAACTCGGCGAGGCGTCTATCCCTGAAAAATTCCAAACTTTAAAGGCGGTCTGCTCCGAAATTAGTAAGAATTGCGAATTTTCAACGTTTTTGACCAAAACTTAGTAAAAAAATGACAATTTTTCGCGAGTTTTCAAGAAATTTTTTGAAAAAATCGCTAAAATTTGCTAAAAAATTTGCAATGTTTAGAAAAAATCGCTGAGGGTCTGCCCTTTTTCCTTTTCGCTGAGGGGGTCTACCGTGTTTTGTCGGTCTGTGGGTCTGTATCCCTCCCATTCCCCCCACGATATCCTATGCACTGAAGTACTCTTGCTTTAAACGGTCGCATGTCTGTTACGGATTTTGTTTCGATTTGCAGGTTTGAATGTTTTTTTATAGTTTAGCTGATTCCTAAGCATATGGCAAATCCAGCGTTCAACGTGGCGGATCCCATTGGTCTTGGATTTAACACGATGGAAATTATAGCCTGTATTCTGGCCTTAATGGGGAATAGTGTCATGTATTTTGCCCTGAGGCGACTCTCAGCTAAGCACCTTGAAGCAGAGGCAAGATGGCTGCTAGTGGCGCCCTCATTTGGCGATTCAATTGCTAATATTGGTACTCTGACAGCATGCACAGCCAGAATCCTTTTCGTTATTAATACGAACCTGGACCATACGTTCGTTTGGCAGTGTATCACAACTGCAGTATTGGCTCCCACAGGTATACATGGTTTGTTGAACTCGCTTAAGGTGGTGATTCCTTTTGGAGACATCAACAATCAAACCATCAGTACTTGAATCAGTACTTGAACAAGAAACCATCGCTTGAAGTTAAGAAGCCATTTTTATGTCAAAATGTAGCCAAACATTTTATCATGTCAATGAATAAAATAAAAACAAATGCCGGTTTTTCAAAAGTTTCTTACTATATTTAGAAGGAGTGTAATTTTCAGATTCTTTGCAGAGACTAATGCAAATCTTTTGGAAGACATCGGTTTTCACTCGATACCGCTGTCAAACAGATGGGGACCTTTGCTTAGTTATTCGTTATAGAGGAATCAGCTAAAATGTATGTGCAACCTGGATGTCGCATCCTCTGGCAAGCGACAAATTTAGCTAAAAACCAGCCACCGGGGCCACTAAAACTGGGCTCCCGAGAAATTTTTAACCAAATTTTTGGAGGTGGGCATTTTTAAATTAAATTGTCTTCAGAGGTTTTTATTTATATTGAGCTTTGATTGGATAGATTTCATTCTAAGGTATTTTAAAAGAGTTTTAAAGATTTAATAATTGATTATGGTAACTTTCAATTAATTGTCAGGGTATCGGAAGTTGACTCTGATATAGACGACTTTGGTTTAAAACCCCGCTTAGTTCAGCAACTTTCGTAGTTTCGTACTAATCGTTGTGCTGCAGGGGAAATTCCCGATGGTAATTTAAATTTTTCGGGGGCCTTACAAAATACGTGGGGGCACCCACAGAGTTGCACCTATCAAATCTCAAGTCTGCCGTAAATGCACGGGTAGTTTCCTCACAGAATTTGGGCCAGAATTATACACAGAGCCAGAAGAAGACCCGGGTAAAAGTGCTGGTGGTCTAAATAGTAAACTAGTGACATTTAAAAGTTAGCGCTGTTGTTCTCTATTTTTAAGTTGGTTAAGCGGTAGGGATAATCAGACATGAACACACTCTTAAATTAGACCTGCAAATCTTTATTTCAATTCCAAAGTAATCGCTTTATTGAGTTTCTAAACTCTACAATGTGGCATTAAATAAGAATCACTAAGCTTTCAAGACCATATCACTCACTATTGACACCATCGAATGGTAAATGGTGCTGTTACAGGCAGTTCGTTTAGAGAGCAACGCAGTGCTATGGCAAATATCACAAATTTCGTGCGAGCATGTTTGTTAGTATCCTGTGAATTTAAAATTTTAATTCATCGACTTTCACATATGTAGCATCGCTTCAACAAGAATGTAATGAAAGCTAAAAATCGTTAGAGCAGAGTAAATTTAATATTTTAAAATCAAATTAAAAATAGAAAACAAAATGTTTTAAGAATACTAGGACTAAGCCCTCTTCCTCAGATACTTCGTTTTTCAGTTGTAGTATCTTCTTATAATAATAAATTTTATACTAACCTGGAAAAAATTTTTCGGTGGTTAAAAATTTTCTCAGCCAAAAATTTTCACACTGCTTGATCCAGTTTTATCCGGACTTTTCCGGTTTTAACGGGATATCGGGTACCCGAAGCAAGACCCGGGCACCCGAAAATATTCGGGTACCCGGGTATCCGACTACACGTGCCCATGCCTACTGGGTAGAGGTCTGTTTGGTGTATCCCCAGTGTTTCAGTGACGAAACTCTTGGGAGTGTTACGGTTGTGCTAACTCGATTCTGATCTTCTTTTTGATTTCCTGAGGGAACTGGCTGATGGGCGTTGGGCTTTAGTCAAAGAATGCAATTGATCACCGGTAGTGTATTGGCTTCGTCTTCTGGAACTTCGAAGTTCTAAGTCACGAACTAACTCGGACAAATCCCGGTTGGGTAAACCAAAACCAGGCTGATTAATCTAGGAGCCGAGAATAACCTAAGTGTCGACCTAGTCGTCTTGCTTGTTCACACCACTGTTACTGCTTAAAATGCAAAGCAGCTGAGACAGGAAACTAAACTGCAACAAAGTTGCCTTTTCAACTTCTATTTAAGCAAGTGCCTAAAAAGAAGTCCCGTTGGGCAGAGCATTTCTGTGATCTATACAATCGTCCTGAGGCTAGTCAGCGTGCCCCAGATCGGAGAGGACAATTTCTACCTGCAAATGATTCAGTCAGCCTGGGGGTGCCTACTCTCGAGGAAGCGTGACGAGGAATTAATGCTCGGTGGAATCTTGCAGAGGAGACATGTTCCACAGGACTTCAAGGATGGCATCATCATCCGCTTCATAAAAAGGGCAACAAACAGAAATGCTCCAATTAACGCGGGATAACGCTACTGTCCTATCGCAGGAAAAGCTCTTGTTAGGATTTCGCGCTCCCGTATGGTCGATCTTTATGACCAGAAAATTCGCTGTATCAAACGTCAGTTACATCTTTGCAAGTCCACTGTTGTATGCCTCATAGATTTAGCAGCTGCTTTCGACTGCGTGGATAGGCCTTCTATGATTTCTGTATGGCGGAACTGTGGGGTGCCTGAGCCGTTCAAAGATATCATATATCATAAAGTGAACTCAAACACAACGCATCTTCCTATGTGACAAGACAACGAGGCTTCGCTCGAAATTTTCCTGTCACAACTAGCGTGCGGCAAGGGTGTGTGGCATCACCCATGATGTTTAATCTAGTCTTAGATTGGATTGTGTGCAAGACAGTTGCAAACACTGACGTGTTCCGTGTAGCTGCTGTGATACTACTGCCGATCTGGATTACATGGACGACATTGCCATCATGCAACCAGATGATTCACCTTGCCAAAGTCTGTTCAACCGTATTGCCTCAATTGCAGGCATGCTTGTTCTTCGAATAAAACCTTCCAAGACCAAAGCAATGCATTTCCATCTGCCCGACCGACCCACTCTGTTGATCAACCTGGAAGATATCGAAGTTGTTAGTGAGTTCAGATTCTTCCGTATTGGAATCGATGTCGAAGATGGATGGCTATATTTAACCGATATGTCAGAAGAGCTTTGTCAGCTTTTTGTTAGTTTTGCTAGTTTCGTAAGCTCATGTGAATGTACTAATTATCACCTTGACAACGATGTATAAAGCTTTTCTAACTCCAAAAGTTATAACCTTCAAAAGTCACTACACAAAAGGATACCTCCACCTTTAAAGTTTAAAATCAAACCGGTGACAGTGGCATTTCACAGTAAGCTTAGAGATATACGGTGATACAGGTTCATGTAGAGATCAGAATTTCCTCAAACTTTTGCCTTCTTGCGGGTTCTGGAGGATGAGGCTGCCATGCTGATTCTGAGGAAGGACCGGGAGGACAGTGCTAACTCAATCGCTGTGCTTCCACCCGTATGAGGCTATATCATTGAACAGCACACTTTGAGGTCGTCTCACTTTGGTGCAAAGGCTGTCTTGCCGTTATTTTTTGCATCAAAGACTCGTGCTGTGTGCTGCTCCTCGGGCTAGCCGCCAGATATGGCAACGCCGAGGCCGACGGAGCATGTTCTTTTTAAAAAGGAGGAGACGTCATCCGTCGTGACGTCGACCAGGCTTTGAGACTTCTTCTGGCAACTTGGTTGAGTTGTTTTTGACCAACCTTACGGGGCCAGTTTCCTGGCTAACACTTTGCACCTTCGGGTGATGATCATCACATTGTGATGTCTAATGCAGCAAACAACAACAACAACAAACGTATAGAAATTCCCAGTTACTACTGAAGTGTCATCAGCCATGAACTGCTATATTCATTGACCTCTTAAAAATAATTTTTAGGAATGTGTTTCACGAACTGGGCTATGGTCTACGTTGCTGGAGATCGAGCTGCTGCTGTTGCTGCACCTGTATATTACAAGACAGCGAACAGATTCTTGATTTTGAAAGTGTTTCTTTGCGCGGACGGTGTGTATAGTTTGATGCAGGGGTTGGCTTTCTACTACGGGATTAATTTGTCGGATTATGTGAGTGTCCATAATTGTTCCATGGCAGCTGTCACAAATGTTACAATAGGTGAACTCTATACAGCAATGACAGCCATGCTAGGGACAGCAACAATTTGTCTTTATGTGGCAGTTATAATTGCCAGCTCTGCGAGATATCGAAAAAGCAGTGCTTCTATGCAATTACAGGCTGACCAGTTTCAGAAACGGCAGAAAAACGTGCAAAAAATTGCCAGTCAAGTCATGTTATGTGTTATAGTTTTCACAATTTTGCCTAACTTTATCCTATATCTGGCATTTGCTGCGGGAGCTAGCAATACATTTAGGGCCAGAGCATGTCAGTGCATTGCACTTAGTCATGCTATCGGTTCCATTATCTACACGGCGACTTTGTGTTTTCGCGACACTGACATTAAGAATGAGTTGCAAACAATCTTTGGTCGCTCTGGTGGATCTAACGTGTATCCGGGTCACGGAATGCTGTTCACTCCTACTCCTGGTAATTCAAAGCGTCCAAGCCTCAGAGCTTTTGAAGCAAACTGAAGCGTTTGTTAAACGATGACACAAATGAAGCATCAATTAAGTTCAACTATTGTGAATAGAAACTTTCATTCTATGCTTGAAATTGGAAAACGGAATATTTGGTGTATATATATATATATATATATATATATATATATATATATATATATATATATATTATATATTATATATTATATATATATATATATATATATATTTTAATATATATTTGGTATAATATATTTTTTCGGAAAACAGGAATATCGCTAAATTACCAATCTTCTACTTAGGTAGTACTTAGCCTGCTGAGTACCTTAGCACCTGCTAGCTAGCTTAGCAGCTTAGTACCTGCTTAGCATTCCAAGTGTTGAGTTGCAGCTTGGTGATCTGGGGTCTTATTCACAAAGCTCCAATGAGAAGTGTCACTTTTTAGGATAGAGTGACACTAGAGTACTCAGTTTAGCGAAGGTCGATCTTATTCACGCAAGAATTTCAACGAATACCAATCCTAAGGCCCTAAAGTTAGTGGCCATCAGCAGCTACACTGAGTTCAGAAACATGCTTCAGTCGTTAAAGTTAATTCTATTACTACAGATTAATGGACACCTCTAATAAACTCTTCCATAAACTTTGTTTCGTTTTTGTACTGTTTCTAACCACGATAAGATTACAGAAGTTAACCGCAGCGATTGTTCATAAAAGATTTTTCAAATATTCAAGTTGAAATTGAATTTTTAATGTTTTAAAATCGTTTCAAACTTTAAATGTTTAAATATTTAAATATTTCCTTAACTTTTTGCTCGGTAAACTACAATAATTTTATTATGGTTAAAAAGAGCACAAAAATGCTACACACTTAACGGAAAAGTTTGTTAATGGTGCTCGTGAACTAACAGAATTATCACCTGAGATTTTGCCAACGAAAAAAGTTAGGATAAATTTATTATTTCAAGTACAATAATTGTAGAATTTTCAGTCTACAAACTTGCATATACTATATAAATGTATTTCCGTGTAGTAACTATTCTGCATTATGAAAAAACTTTTCGTTTGTCCATTGTTTGCTTTGATGGGCAAGTAGCAGAGCCCGCGTTCCCAGATCCGTCTTCAGACGCAACTGGTTGCGTGCGAATGAGCAGACATTCTCATTCGCTCTGCCTCATATAGTTTTATGTATTAGGACTTCGAAACAAGCATGGAGTAAAAATCTTTCAAACATTTCTATATGTCCATACATTGTTTTGAGTAGCAAGCAAGTTGAGGTTTGGCAACTCCGCAAACAAGTGAAATATAAGTTATATGTGACCGGCGCTGCTTCGAATCGGGGCAAGAATTTATAATAAGAAGTGTTAGACATTCAGGGCTTCCAAATGTATTAAGCCTTTAATAGGCTCAAAACATTAAGATCAAAATCTCTGCGGGTCTCAGCGTGTAAACATGATATCATACAAATACACTGGATTTTGTGAAATTAAACTTCTTTGACAACTTAAGTACAGTGGCTTGAGCTAGGGAAGTGTGGTCGATATTGATATCAATGTGATCGCAGAGATAGCTTTTTCGTCAATATAAGAATTATTGAGTTCGGTTAAACAATTTCATGCAGATCCGACAACATCGCAAAGGTGTTTTGAAGAATTTTGGTCTAGTTTAGTCCAGCTTTGGTCTAAATTCTTGTACCTGTTCAAAACTTGGGGGGACTCACCAAAAAATCAAGAATATTCATTTATTTTCAGCCAAACCCAGACCTAAATCCACAGTTTAAGGCCACTTGATGATTAGAGTATAAAATCACAGGCACCGACACAACAAAGAAGCAGAACTTTGAGCAATTACTTTTCTCCCGGTTCTTTGACAGATGTATGTATGTTAGTTAAATTTAGCCTACCTCGACTGAAGTACTAGTGATCAGTTATCGAAAGAATGAAAATTGCGAAAAATTGCACTTTAGGAAAAATTTTGTAGTTTTGCGTCCGATTTTTAACTTATAAGGAATCTCGTGACAAGGCTAATATCAAAGAATGCTTATACAAATATGTTTGCAGCGTTCTGTTAGTAAAGCCGTTTCTGTACATTGTGTCGATCGTAGGGCTACGTTTTGCGCACCTCAATCCCAATTCCAAATATTCCCTCTCACTCCCACCGCCCCTTACCATGTTATCACGTCTCCACCCTTTCACATTTCTCTGCCACCCCTCCGAGTTCTTCCCCGGGTTTTAAAGCGATCCTATACAGCACATCTATAATGTTAGCTTTAACAATTATTTTTGTTTATCAATTTTTCTATACAAGATTTGAAACCATTTCTCAAGATTGAAATTAATATAACCTTACTGCTTTGTCCGAATTTAGAGATTTTTTGTTATACAAATCAAGTCTCTTATGTCTCTCCTCAGTTGTTTTAAAGGCAGTGGGCGTGGGCAGTGGTTTTAAAGTTCCTTTTTCCGAGAATGTTTGGGATTGTGTGCCTCATTAACGTGCTTAGAAATGGCTTTATCGCTGTTAAAATCTTTACCACAGCTGCAACGATAACAGTCTCCAAAGTTATCTGTAGTAGACCCATCATCAATTCGTTTAACAGTTAACCAGTCTTATTTTTGAAAGATCGCTTTTGTAGCCGATCGTTCAGGACGACAGGTCAAATCCAACTGACGCCATATTAGATTTTCACCGCTTCTGTACTTTTTAACCTCTTCCTCAGGTACCACCTGATTTTCTCACTGAACTGCTAGTACCGCCTGTGTTATGGTTCCCTTTAATGTCACGAAACTTACCCCCAGTATGTTCACCCAGTACTTCCTGTCATATTATACCCAGTTCCTGCCCCTACCAATCAAACACCTCCACAGAGCACTATATTTTATACTCTTAGTTAACCTTGCTTGACACCCAGCTCTTATCAACCACACACCTTCACAATACCCTGTTTATACACCTGGTTTTTACGGCCAGCTCCTACCTAGAAATACCTGCACAACACTCAGTTTGTACCTCCAGTGCTTCTACGTCAGTTTCTTCATTCCTCATCAACACCCCTCTGCAATTTTACCGGTTTACCGGAAGGGCTTGGGAACATTCTGAGCTTCCACCCAGGCCGCATTGTTGATTGTTTTTAGTTTTTTACTTTTTTGGTTTTTGGTTCATGATTTTTGTAGTTTTTATATTTTGTTGTTTTTGGCCCTTACACTACGATACACTATGTACCAGTGGTTTGTACCCTTTTCCTTGGAGAGCTCTTAGAAGGACTGTTGGCATGGACACGCGTAGGACGTCGTAGTTATGATTGAATCAAATTTCCGCTCAGTCGATACAACAAGAATACAACAAGGCTCAGTTCCGAGCAGGGTTAGATTAACTTTTTGTTTGAAAGATTTTCTTAGTTGGTCTGTCATTGGTTGGCCAAGACAGACTCCCAAAGGTGTTGTAGAAACAGCAATTACTAGTGTAATCACAATTAGGAAGAACGAACAGGTTACAATTAGAACTTTATGCCAACCTAACCTCAAGTGTTCTTGTACCGTTCCCACGATTTCTTAGCTAAGACTTGTTGATGTTTGACAAGTTGCTCTGCCCATTTATATGAAGGGGTAAGTTACGTTAATAGACTGTCTACAAAATCCTTCACAATCTAGTAGTCTTATAAGGTCTCCCTCAGAGGAAGGAGATTATATCTTCGAAGAAATCCCTTTTTCGCGGTGGTAGAGGAAGTAGATGCAGTACTCCCCTTATCCTAAAGTGGCGTAACCTTGTAATCGAATGGGACTGTGTTTTTGTAACCGCCTCTCAAAGTACTTTTAAACTCTTTAAGTGGTGGTCGGCCGTAGCTATCGAAGTACTCGGCGTCATCGTCCAGGTATATCGCAAACAAGTGCTGTCCAGTAGTTGGCAAGGGTCGGTGCTGGGTACAAAGCAGAATGTGTCAGGCGGCGTCTCAGAAAGGTGGTCCATGGGAAAGACTCCAATTAAATTTTCAACAAGGGGGCTTAGCGCGCTTTCAATTTCTTATGTATTCATATGCCGTAGTCGAAGAAAGAGTTCGATTATAGTGTATGTATAGATATAAGGTTGTCAAATTCCCTGTATATAATGATTTCAACCCCCTGAGGGTAGCACATAGCACTCTACGCCAGGTAGCACATAGCAAAAAGTTTTCAGTGGGGCATGTACCTCAAGGAAACATATGTAAAATTTTGTCGAAAAGTTAACGCTAATTTTATTAAAATTAGCATTTTTTGTCAAAATTTGCAAAAAATCTCAAATTTGTGAAAAAATTTCAAAATTTTGCCCGATTTTCACGAAAAATTAAACATTTTAGCTAAAAAATTCCGGCGGGGCCGGAAAGTTTTTGAAATTTTACTGTAAAGACTAATTTTTTCTGGCTGTTTTTGGTTACCCCTTGCTTATAGCTGCGGAAATTGTTGTAGCTGCTGCGCTAGCTTGCGGCTTGTCGTAAACACCAATTTCGTGTTCTTCTTCTAAACTTGCCTCAACCAGATGCTATCTAAAAACTTTTACACATTCTGTAATAGCTACGGCGATAACCATCGTTAAGCCGTAACTCAGTTGTAAAGGAACGAACCGCATATGAACATTTTCTTTCACTTGTGCTTTTTTCTTCATCGACAACTCAATGAAATGCATCCTACCTAGCAGAGCAAATATAACAGTTTCCATAAGCGTGACAGCAGTCCTAGCTGTCCCTAGAGTACTAGTGAGGATGGTTTCTCCAATAATAAGTTGCAGATATCCGCCGCGATCAAATCAAGGTGTGCCAGTTTCTGGCACTGCCACATGTTCACGTCGGTTACACGAACATGATTTAAAGGCGGCAATCTGACTACAGTAACTTTGGTATGGCTGATACGAATTAACACATCTGCTGCCGTAATCTGTCGAATTGTAAAAAATTGACTTTGACATAATCTCGGCAGTTACTAAAATTCTCTTCGACAGTCGCTTGATAATAGAAAGATTATACATTGTTTGTTTGGATTGTGGATTAAAGACGAACCTTTTGCGTAAATTGAACAGTCTCTACAAGCACGCATTTCATATCGAGGGGTATGAGAAAATTGTCACATTTGTGACCACACTGTCGTGTCCAGCATGCTTTTAGAGCCATAACTATATTTGCCTATTTGCTGTGTTTACGATCCTTTGCCAATAAGTATTGTAAATTCTAGAGTAAACCATGTACGTCTTCCACTCTTTATAATGCATATTTATAGGGCATCCTTAGGGCATTTAATTTCTTTTCGATAGTTTCAGCCTGGGTAGGACTAGTCTGACAACCTGCTATCGTTTCGTCATTTAGGTACGGGTTTAGTCACAGGACAGTAAACCGGTAGTTAACAACCCCTTAACTTGACGCTCAGTTCCATAGTCCACATAGACTCCATATCCAATTCAGATTGCGAACTGACAAAGGGAGCGAAGCAAGGAGGGCTCTCAGGGTCTTCTAAAATGTTGTTTAAAGTTTTTTTAAATTATACGTTCTTGTCCGAAACAGAAAGTCCGAAGCGAAAATGTTGCTTACCTATTACTCACAAATAGCAGATATAAACGAAAACTACATTGACAATAACAATAGCAATAGAAGCGCACATTAAAATAAAGTGTTTCTAAATGCTAACGATAACGTCAAGACTGAAAACTAAGTATAAGAAAATTTGACATAAATATTATTAGTCCATCTTGAAGCATTGTATAACTGGTTAAACGTAAGGTTCCATGGCTTCATGCCATAGGAGAGGTGACATTTTTGTAAGCAGACAACTCAGTTGAATTAGACATCCAAGTAACACTTGCTCCAGTAGAATTACCTGATACGTCTGCAGATGGAATGGTAGGTGTATTTGTTTCAACTGAAATATATGATACCCGTTAATGTAAACACATGAACTCCTGGCACCAGATTTCTACACATTAACAATAAAGGACATGGGATAAAATATGATATAAAGGCTGTAGCTGCTGGGATTGATAAAATTTATTAAAAGCAGTATTTATTTGATTGTCTTGGCACATGAGCATGTGTCTTAGGTTTCAACAGTCAATTTTGTATTTAAACAAGTATTTGGTTTCTAGTTACAGTAAACCCCAACCTACTGCAATAAGTTCCATTTGTGTCAAACCCAGGTGGACAAATACACTGGATATTGTCCGGAGAATGGAAGTGGCAAGTCGCACCAAAGGGACACACTGATTCAGGCCCTTCGAGTTCGCATCGATCTGAAAATTTGTGTAATTAGCCAAGGTAGTAATTATCTAACGTGCAATTGTAGTTGTGCAGACGTCAACACTTAAATCTTACCTCATTATTAGGATACTAATTTTCGCATCCTATTAATGATGATTATTTCTTTAATAGGATATTA
>JASAND010026207.1:0-77500 GCA_030248195.1 Trissonchulus latispiculum | reverse complement strand
TTTAAAAATTGACTCAACCCTAAAAGTTATTTCTTGGAGTATTTTTCGGAGGCGTTATGTAAAACTAATTTTGATAAAAAACAATAACTGCACTACTCTTAGACCTACTGTACTACTACCACAGACTGGACATAAAACGAGCTTAATCCATCAGACCATAATTATCACTAAAAAGTTATAAATATAGACATATCAATTTGTCAACGTACGAAATGTTAATCACCTTTTTGGCCGTAAGCCATTGGCCATTTTTTAGCTATTTGCCAACGTTGGCTAGCCCTGTATTTACTATTTTTATTCGTCTAGCACGTAATTAGGCATCAACTTAATTCTACTTTACTAAAAATAACTTTTTCAAATGTTTAGCTCCAATCCGCGATAATTCTGTGTAGATTTTGCTGGAGGACTGCATGTGAATTGATGACTGATGAGACTAGGCAAATTTAAAAACTAAGTTGTTTAGCTAGCACCATTAAAATTTGCATGAAATTAGCAAATTTATTGAAAAACAAGCAATATTTTGTGCAAAAGGTTAAAAGTTGTTCGCTGGACGGACATTTTCAGTAATTGTAAACCTGTTGCGCAGCTAATTATTTTATAAAGAGCTCTCACTTGCTTACTACCGAAAATATACGTGCAAAACATTGTCTGAACAATTTTTAAGGTTTGAGAATTTATTTTTATATCGCCAGAAAACCTGAAACAATTCAGAATTACATGTTAGCAATTGTTTGTTTCTGTCGAATTTATGCATTTGGGAAATCGTTGGTGAGCTGTTAAAAAGCTTAATCTTGAATATGAGTCATCAATCAGAGCAGAGAATAGACTTTCCGATTTTGGAATAGCCATTAATACATGAGCAAACACATATGCGTAATTTATACATGAATTGTAAAAAGAAGTTCTTTGGAATGAAAGACAAAATTTCACACGCGAGTCATATAAGCCATATTTTATACTATTATGCACACGCATTTACGGTGAGGAAAATCTTTTCAAGCAAAATGCATGTGAGGGCCCGGGTCGAGCAAACATGAGAGACCTGCTGCGCTGAGGCGCAGCAGTACGGACGTATCGAAAAGATACAGTTAAGTGTCCATATCTTATGAGTCGGGATGGCCGAGTGGTCTATGGCGCTGGTCAGAACTTCCGATCTTACGGTCGGTGGTTCGATCCCCGGCAGCCACAAAGCTTTCTCGACTCTAGCCAACCCAGCTATCCATCCTTAACTGGTCGGTAAATGGGTACCACTACGGTGGGAAGGTAACAGGAGTCTGTGAAGAAGGGCCGGCCCCCCTTCCACGGATGCAGTCATCATTTGAGGTGACACTCCTGGCTCTACGGCTGAGAATCCGGGGATGAGCACCGGCACCCCATGTCCTGTGGCAGGACGGAGATATCTCCTGGGGTAAACCTTTATCTTATGCAGGTAAACTGAAAATCTGTAGTAATCTGTAGTCTGTATTAACGTTTATAATGCAACATTATGTATGTAGCTAAATTAAATTTCGTAACACAGTTTACGCACAAAATCAGTAAATTTGAGTTGGACAACAGACAGCCATTGGCCGGCCATAGACAGCCAAACGGCCATTGGCCAGTCGTTGGCCGCAAGTCGTTGGCCGCACCGTCCAACGCACAACACTTAGTAAAACTTTAGCTAATTGAATGTGTCAATGCTGATCGTTTCTTTCATTTCTTGCACAATAATCATAAAATGCTAGCCTTCTGCAATCTTTATAGACAGTATGCAATTTTTTCAAGCGGAGGAAGCACCGCTGCACATAATGAAGGCTTCAAAGCAACCTATCTTCAGCGGAGTTTCTTGTGCCACGCCAAGACATTTGATGAAGGATAGTTTTCCTAACTTCAGCTACCCAAATATTATAGAATTTTTAGAAACAATGATGGCTCAAGACGGTTACAGTTTCGTAATTTTGGTTCAGGTGTTTTCCTATTTGCAAAACAAGAGCTATTATATACAGTTTCTAAGTACCCTTACCCAAGGTTCTGGACATGGTTGGTATTTCTTGAGTTTGGCCAACTGACAAGCTGCAGCATAGCAACAGAAAAGCAAGTAGAAACATTTCGATGCAGTTAGTAGGTGAATTAGTTGCAATGGTGCCATCCTATACCAGCAGTCGTTTAAATACCTTCTCTGCCTAATAGAATCAGAAACAACTTACACGATGTGCGTCAAGAAAGAAAACTAACTAAATAATGGAATAATTTCTATTCCTTGATTGTGTCTAAAATTTATGAAATGAAATAAACTGGCCATAACTGATGAACGCAAACCAAATCTGTGGCTATTTCGTCAAAGAGACCCTTGCCAATATAATGAGGATACAAAAATACGAAAATTAATAAACTTCCATGAACAGTTTCCAACCCCGTTGATGAACAACACTTATAATTACATACTATATGACTACGTGACGAAGTAAATAAATATCAAAATATTACTAATATGTACAAGGCTGGAAAAGACATTCACCATATTTCTAAAACTGCAGAACCGGAAGAATTACATTTTAATTTAATGGATTTATTTACGCCCGAAATGATTATTGCGTCAATAAAAGTCTAATTTTGTCTGAGCTAATGTCTTTTCTGCAATTTTTTATGCGAAGTGCAGTGTAGTTGGAAAATTGAAGCAATATTTCAAGCCAAATATTTAAACAACCAAAACACATTAGCTTAAAAATATACTTGTTCAGCCAGCAATTACAATCTCATTTTGTCTTGGAACTTACTGTATACTATTTGAAAATGCGTCATAAACCTGGCAAAGTTAATGACGTTCGTTCTCACCGTCTTTGTTTTGGCAGCTTGGTGTTAAGACACAGCACGTACATGACTATTCCGTGTATTTCGCAGACAAACGCTCAATTCTTCAGATTTCATCTAGTGTAAATTTTTGGTTGCTGTCCTGCTAGGAGCCATATGGTTCCCAATGGTGATTTTAACTACGATGCGATGGGACACTGTCGTAGCTTTATCGAAAGAGCTTTATCTAAAAACCTGCATAGATAGTCTAGAAATGCATTTGGGGCCAAAACATTAGCTTCAGATAAAACATTGAAACAAAACGACTTTACAACGTTTATGCGTCATTGCCAGCTGTAGAAACATTCATTAATAGAAACAACCATTCAGCCGTAGAAACAACACCGCCATATCAATTATTGAACTGAACTTAGTATTTGAGCAGGCCAGCAACTTTAAACCTTCAGCTGAATTGAGTAACCACTAACCAGCGTTATTTCTTTAACAACAATCAAAAAAGCAAACGGATTGCCTCATCTCACAGCTCCTGCATGTGGCTGACAGACTAATTAAATAGCTGAGTGTAAAAATGCTAATGCAAATGATTCATACTAACAGTGAATGTCATGTACAAGATCCAATCAACATTACCAATTTACATTATGAAGCAAGCAAGTAAAGACCAGTCGCAAGGTATGAAGTGGACGGCATTTTTATCTAGGCATCTTTTTATTCTATCATTTTACCGAGGGCTAACTTATTGAAGACTAGATGACAGAGAGGCAACCAAGAGAACGGGGCAGCTCGAATCACTGTCGAGTGTCCAGCCAGCCATCGAGTAAAGAACTTTGATCCGGTCCTGAACGCTATCCGTATTTACCACAGTTTCTGAAAATATTACATTTATAGCTGAGAAAAGTTGAAAATTTTGTAAAGCTTTAATTAACTAGCAGCAGCAACTCGCAACATTGCTTACGTTTCAAGTTTAATTTTTTAACCCTGCTCACCGATTATCCTGTTTTTTATTTTTTCATGGTTTTAGTAATTAATTCAAGAACAACCGCATTCAGTTATGAAACAGCCAAACAACAGCTACGAAGATTGTTCAGTATACTATTCGTTTCGAAAGCTGCTAAGTTCTTTCAAAAATGAGTATGCATATTTGAGTTCACAGAATATTTCAGAAAACTGACTAATGGGAGTTTGGCAGTCAGTTACGGGTTCTTATGTTTTATTTACGGAACGAGTTTTGCTAAGTATTGTTTGCTAAAAACTAGAGCAGAATATTAATTGGTCAATGCTATCAGGCTGGTCACAGATCAACAACGTCTATAATTTAGCCTTTCCGATAAATCAAATGTGGATAGGACTGGCATTTTTGGAATGCCGTGGCAACGTTTCACATAACCTGCTAAAACGTCTACTACGCAGGGTCAATGATGTGCGACCCGGCTCTGACTCAGGACAGAAACATAGGTAAAAACGCAGTGTTTTAGGTAAACACAAACCCAAGCCCGCACAAAGTACACGGTCTCTGATGTTAGGGGAAAGGGCCACCCATCGGCCGGCGGCCGGTGAGCCCATAAGCCGGCCGGCCTGCGGCCGGTGAGCCCGTAAGCCGGCCGGCCGGCTACCGGCCTAGAGCAGTTTGCAGTGCAGTTATTATAACTGCTAAGATATTTATTTTCGGATACTATCTTACAAAAATAGCACAGCATAACATAAAATATTAGCAAAACTAGATTTGGAGTCCATTTTAAACTTTGTTGCTCTATTTTGTAAATTTCTGATTGGTGATTTGTATCCCAGCCGGCGGCCGGCCGGCCGGCCGGTAGCCGGCGGCTGGCCGGCGAGCAAAAGTCGTCGGCCGGCGGCCGGCCGCCGGCCGGCTGAAGCCAGCCGGCCTCAAACACTAGGCGGAAAGTGCACAAGCGTTTTTTGGAAAAAATTGTAAACAAAAAGATTCGAATCTTGGTACAAACAAGAGTACATAATTAATAATAGTGTGACGCTTGTCACATAATAACATAATATCACTCTATGTTGTCAGCTGTTGAGCTATATGCTCTGCACGCTAACAGCCCACCCACACCCGCCATTACGCAAACTAGTGGCCCCCCCCGCAAATCAGTAAATCAAATAGTACGCAATTGCGTATGTTCACTCGATTCTACAATAAGCCTTTTATCGGGCACCCCACGCAAATGTGACCTATCACTTTTCAATCTCGAATGGTAGGTCACATTTGCAGGGGGGGGGTCCTGATAAAAGGCTTATTGTAGAAATGAGTGAGCATACGCAATTGCGTACAAGATGCTGATTTGCGGGGGGTCCACTAGGTACGCAATTGAAGAGGTGTGGGTGGTCCGTTAGCGTGTAGAGCATAGCTCAACAGCTGACAACATAGAGTGTGACGCTTGTTAGACTCTTATTACTCTTGGTACAAATCAGTGTTGATACAAAGCATTAAATTTGAAAATTTGCATGTGAATTTGTCCCTATAGCGTGGTGCGGCTACGACTTTTGTGGGCAATGCTAAAATAAAAGTACGAAAAAGCTGTTAAGGAACCGAAAGAAAGAAAAAAGTCATGTCTTTCTCAGTAAACTGGCGAACTGTTTTGCAAGTACACCTACTTCAAGTATGGCATTCTGAGCAATTGCATGCCAATTTCACCAGACCGTTGCTATGGTGATTATATGAATACTAACACAAAAGCTTGGAGTCAATTTTGATTACGAAAAACTAATTATACTGCACAATGCCTAGTTTGAATATTTAATTTACTTCGTGTTAGCAGAATATATTTCTTGCGTGGTGGGAGTTAGCATACAAATATACCAACTACGCTAATATACAGATACAGAACTGTCGGAACTTGATTGCGATTGACAAATACTGTTCCGTTTCCATGAACAAACGGATTATTTTTATTTTTACCATTATTTTCACGGTTCACAGATTTGTTAAAATTGCCTTTTCATGTATTGGATTATATTGCATATTTCGCTGAGGCAAATTAGATAAATGGCAAAGTTGCTTTCGTATTCAAATGGCAACGATACACAGTCAGCCAAAAAATAGGTAAATTTGTATTGTGCTATTGTACTGGATTGTATTGTATTGTTAAGTTCACAGCAAATCTATTGATCAATGCACCCAAGCCAACCACATAGTACAGGTAAAAATTCAACTCATTCTGTTAACAAAACTGTTGGCCCCGATGTATAGTTAAATAAATAAGTAAACTCAATTTACTTTGCTCCCGATACCTATCATGGAGAAAGCTTACCAAACTGATACATTCGTAGCTGGCAAAATTTTGCCAACATCATTTTATTCATTTATCACTTTATTCTGAAATTTATTCTTGAAACATCAAGGAAAGTATTTAATATCTTGAAATGTACAAGAACGTGGCACAAAATGAAAAATAATAGCTTGGATAATGTTTTGTTGCTTCACATTGCCTCTAAATTCTTGAAAGTTGCCGCTATGGTTAAGAGTGATCCCGTGTAAATAAAACGTTTTCCATTGTAGGAGCCCATAATGTTCATATAAAAGTAACACTAATAGTGGTACACCAGAATTTGATAATATTTGGTCAAACTTTACCTACTTCTGATTCTGAAATCAAAGCAGCGAGTAGTTCACCATATTTCAATATTTCACCACCAAATATATACATAAAATATATGCTGTCTAGCAAATACTTGCATGTCTGAAACAATCATGAATCTCCAGACATTATTATTTAACCACATAAAAAGCATCAGTTAAGCAAGTTTTCAGCAACTTTCAGTTTCCAGCACCGTATTTATGGTAATTGTCCTTCTACTGATATCTGCAATGTAAGCAGCAGAGAGAGGGGTTGAAAACGTCTCCTACGAGGAACCGCAGCAAGGTAGCCAACCAAGCAATGCTGTAGTTGACGCATCCGCGGACAAGATCTCACGAAAAAGACAATGCCGTGGTAGATTTTTCTGTCAAGGTTAATTCGAAATTGCGCATCAAATTGGATTGCATTTGATTAAAGCTGAATAAACGAATAATCGAGTAAAAGTTTTTAGATATTCCAGATCCGGATTTTCACTCCAGTTCATATGATCGAGCCCAGAATGTAGGTGTCATTAAGGTTTTGAATACCCTATTTTCAAATTAACTTCCTCCTATGTCAATTATCTGGTAATTTATACATTAGTTTGGCTCTTTAATTTGATCTGGTTATCTAATACCATCATAGGATACTGTTTTCAAATATATACTGTTTTCAAAATAGGTACTCAACTCTGCTACTGTGGGTCAGAATGCTAATACGGATCCTAGTCTATCAAATGTTTGTTTTCAAACATGCTACGATCAAGTCCTAATAAGATTCGATATCTCAGTCACAGTATCCGCACTTAGTTTGAAAGCTGGGATTGACTCCACATTGTGGTTTGCTAGCGTTTAAGCCTGGTTGACACTGGTGTCTTATGTCTTATGTCTTTTGTCTTATGTCTCATGTCTTATGTTTTATGTCTTAAGACAGAACCGTTCACACTGTTTGATTTGATGATTCTTTCATTGATTTGACGATGTTACTTGATTCGTTCAACAAATCTACTTGGCAATGGCTAGAATACCTGCAACGTGATTGGTTTATCCCTTAAGACATAAGACAAAAGTTGAGCCTAGCCCAAGTCTGCCTTAAGACAAAAAACATAAGACATAAGACATAAAACACCAGTGTGAATGCTTTAAGACTTAAGACATAACACATAAGACGACACCAGTGTAAACCAGGCTTTACTGTCTCTTTGCAGGGGAGGTACTTCTTCCATTTTCATCTGAAATCAAAAGTGCTCGTTGATTATGAACTACCGATTAGTTTCTTAAGCATGCATGATTAGACTAAACATTTTTATTGTTTGCTTTGATTGTAGCCTAAATCTAAAGTGTGGTCAGCTTTCCCTGCTTTACTTTCCATTACTTTTCTTGCTACATCGACTGTGTCAAAATCATGGAATACTAAAGTTTACGAATTATATACTAATCATCTATTTATCACACCAGGCACTAGTTGCAACTATAACGAAGACAAATGTCCATACAAAATCATAAATGACCACAACTAATCCATCTTCGATCTGAGATTTTTTTGTTGTTTAACAGCAAACTTGGAATTATTCAGAACAACCCGCTGCTTTTATTTGAGACTTCAACTGCACAACAAGAACACATCCAATAATAATAATAGTATAATAACAATAATGATAGTAATAATAATAATAATGATGATAATAATAATAATAATATTAATAATAATAATAATAACAAGCAAATTGGTATGAAAGGGCTGTCATTCTTCTTCTTATAAACAATTTTCCGTGTTGACCACGAAATCCGTAAATATTCCGGAAATTCCTATTTCAGTATCGAAATCAGCGCCATCGAATCAGTGTATGGCCAACTTTCTAGAAAAATCGGAGGCAAAAAGTTTTGGTCCAAATCCCGGTTTTCGTGAATTCCCAGATTTTCAGTTTTTTGGTCGTAACTTTCGCTAGACGTAATTCCGGAAAATGCGGCAGGCAAGAAGGTTGTTCAGCTCGACGAGCCCTTTCGCTTAAGTACCAAATTGACCACTTTTGGAGAACTTTTTCAAAATCCGGAATTTTCATATCTCGAAATCTCTAGATTTTCCGGAAAGTCGATTTCAGTTTCGAAATCAGCGTCATCGAATTATGACCAACTTTTGAGAGAAATCAGAAGCAAATGTTTTACGTTTCTATTTCCTTACCATTTTTAAAAATTCTGGGATTTCCGGGAGCACTTTTCGTCCCCTTTGATTAATTGCCTTTAAAATGATATAAAAGGTGCTTTAAAATGTCTAATATTAAGTGAGCTACGACAACTTTTTACAAAGACTGATCAGTGATTGCTGAGGGTTTTAACTCTCTTTAAACCCGCGTAGTTGGAAGTGGGTTAAATTTGTGTAGAAAAACATGAAGCAGAGTTAGCCAGAGTTTACTTTAATCCATTTGCGAAAGAGTGGAGTTAAATGTAAACCCATACAGTTTTAATTCCACGAGTGATTCGCGAAAAGGGTAGGGTTAACTTTAGCTCTTCCTTAATGCGAGTAGAGTTAAAATTTTTAACTCCACATAACTCGGCGAGTTAAATTTAACTCTTTAACTCATTCGCGAAAAGGATCTAGTTAATTTTAACTCTACTCTACTCTTCAGCTTCTTCAAGTTCTTAATTGTTTGATATTTTGTTTTGATACTGATATTCAAAAAATTCATCCAAATTAGTAATTTTAGCATTGAACCATGAAGTCAGTTTGCGCATTTCGGATTTCTACGTCGCCCCAATTAAATGTGTAGCATATGCGCCACAATGAATAGTTTTGGACATTTAATATTCACCTTTCAAAGCAACAAAGCATGCAAGCATGTGAGCACAAGAAAGCAGAAAATTCGATCTATTTTATGCCAACACAGGGAATTCCAATGTGGGAACCTTTTAGCTGCAAGCCAACGAATCACAGAACTTGCTTTTTCAGTGTTGAAACAAAATGGATACATCCAATCAGTTTTAGCGATTTAAATTTCTATTGCAGCGGGTCCGTGTTCACAAATGCATACCGACTATGGGAGCCTATGAAAAAAAACGAAAAGCATCATTACTCTGATTTTGTCACATTTTTTAAAGCAATCAAGTCTAGAGGCTACGGAAGTTCGATTTTGAAAAAGGCAGCATAGTCTTTTGAAGCATAATAGTTGCACGTTTTTTGCTACAAAACAGTTCAATGTTTGAAAGAATTCCATGCAATGTAGAATATTATAGCATTCTATAGCATTCTGTGGAATGTTCACAAGTTGGTGTTGGTAGGGCCATCTAAAACTCAAACTATGTCACAGCAAGAGTTATAATTCTTCTATATTTAAGAAGAAGTGTAGTCACTAGAGGGCTTCTCTTCTTGGCTTTGCGTAACGGTGCTTCGACCACAATACGCGAATGTTCCCCCGTTCGGTGGGGGGGGGGGGGTCGACAGGCATATCCCCTCCCCGTTTGTGGGGAGGGGGTAGCCAAAAGGGGTCCCCGTTTGGGGAGGGTCGTCAAGACAGGCTAGGATTGGCTGAATCTGATTGGCTACTTGCGACCCCTTCTCCTTTTTGGGACCCCCTTTGCCCCCCACACCACACCGGAATCCATTTTAGAAATGCAGTGCAACTACCGTAATCCTCTGCTCAAACCCCCACCAAACGGGGAGGGGGTCTCTGAAATCTGATTAGCTGTTGACTACCCCCCACCCCAAACGGGGACCTCCTTTCAGCCCCCCCCCAAACGGAGGGAGGAGGTATGTGCTGTCAATTTGGCCGACCCCCCACCTAACTTGTGAATATTCGCGTATTCTGGTCGGAGCACTGTTACGCAATGCGAAGAAGAGAAGCCTTCTAGTGGCTACTCTTCTTCTAATAATATAGTGCAATTATGCACTCTTGGTAACATGCCTGCAAACCCTGCTTAGTCCTAATCGCTGTGTACAACGAACGGCTCCCAAATTTTAACTCGCTAATCTACACAAATAGCAATTACAGTCGAGGCCTGCATTACGGTCCGCGGCCGACGGCCAGAACTCACGGGCCGGGCCTGACCACGGGCCGAGTTTCCGGGCAGCTCCAATTAGTTTTTGGGAGATTTTACTGAAGAATAGAACTCAAATATATAGCCTGAAAGATTTTTGTGCTTTTTGATCATGTTTAGTACACATTAACACTGCTTTTCAGGAATAAGTTTCAGTATTTTCATTTCATATACGTTGTTAGTGTGTAGTTTATTCAAATTTAATGCTCTATTAGATTGTTAAATAAATGCTGGATATCCGTCAAGTTTTAACGTTATCTTTTATAATCAGTATGCTTATGCTCATTTGTTGGTTCGTGAAAAGGTACTCAAACAATTATCATTTCAGATGTTGTCCAGCACAACTATATGGTTCAAAACATTCGGAACAAGCACTTCAAACTGTTAAAAATTCGGAAAAGGCAATTTAAACTGTTACTTGCAAAACGTTTGCTCAAAATTGAGCTCAAATCTCTCAATTCGTTGATGGAATTTTTGCAATTACAAAACATTTACAAAACATTTTGATCAAACTCGGTGCTAAATTGTCTTTTGTATATTTTGACAGTATTTGCCAGCAATTAGGTATATACCTAAAAATTATTCATATTTTGTTACTAAAGTGAGCTATCACATCAACCGCAGGATCAATCCTGCGGTGTTTTGGGCAAAGCAGGGAACAGTTTCCCACTCAATCTAAACTTTGTCCACTTTAAATTTAAAATTGCCCGTTTTAAATTTAAAAAAGTCCAAAATATAAATTTGCCAGATCTTAGCACATTGAAAAGAAATTGGGCAACGCCAGTGAATGGCATGATTTCTATTCACATATAAAAACATTTGTCCATTTTATTACAATATTATCCAGAATTAATAAAATCATTTCAATTTTTTAGCTCTCAGTCAGTTTCATTTTTGAGATCCACTGTTCAATTGAACTATCATTAAGTTAAGAATGCCCTATAAGAAGTGAAACGCCAGGTAAGATAGAGGCTGCAGTTTCATGAAATCAAATATAGAAAGCGTTGACCTGGTATTCTTATATAAGGAAGCCACACTCGGCATCCCCAAACTTTGGATATTTAAGCCTAATAACAGCCAACATATGTAGCAAAAGCTTCTGGTGGAATCGCCAGCGCTGAAACAAGCTTTTAATAACCCATATTGAGCAATAAAATTCGGACTGGCCGCCTGTAGGAAGGAGGTGTGTTGGACATAATATTTTACCTTACTATGCTAGCTAATAAGATGAAGGGTCAATGGGTTTATAGTCCGCACCTTAATTAATTAGGCAGCTCCACTGGCTGGTCTTCGACTGTGATGGGTTGATTTGAGATTGGATGATTTAGACAGCAAAAGCTGGACAATTCTATTTCAGTGGGACGCTGCTGCAGTGACTCCAGGCTAGAATTAGCTAAGGGCGAAAATCTGTGGCGAATCATGTTGACAACTCTCTGTTTAGTTACAACAAAAGCTTGTTGCACTTTATTTAAAGCGATAATAACGGAATTTCTTGAAGGAATCAGACTTTCTGTAATCACAAGAACCGTAGGTGTATAAAGCTTTCGAAATAGAGGAAACCAAAGACTATATTTAGTGTAACTTTCAAGAGTAATTGCCCAGTATAACATAGATTGTGCTTGATGGTTATCAGAACACTTGAAACAGTGATTTAACCAGCTACACTGTGCCCTTACAAACTCAACAAGAAAACCTGGAACTGCATTTGTTGCCATTGTTGTGTCTAAAATAATTGGCATAAAAGCGAACGAAAATCCTTTCACAAACTTAATTATGTCTCTACCTTCGCAGAAACGGCCTCTGCAACCCACTGTCGTTTCATCTATTTCTGCAGTTGGAACCCTCTCGCCAGGTGGCCGGTGCGCTATTTCGTAACCATAACCGTATGTGTATGCAAGCAGCAACACTAACGACATATAATACCCAATTGTTATGATCAAGAATATTGTTCCATAAATAACGTTAATTGTGAATGATTTCATCTTTGGACGACCAACCCAACCATTGACTTCAAGGCAAGTTTGAAAAAGCACTAGTGACAGAACTGTATACAGGTAGGATTTTACAGTAATATTACGCCTGTAGACAATCGGAAACTGCATAGCAATAAAAAACAAAATTACTGAACAACCTTCAATGTTTTGTCCTAAATTCTGAAGTCCGTGATTTACGTAACTACCGATGCGGACTGACTTCCAGTGCGACTTTACCTGTCCGTTCTTTTTCAGCACATCCAAAGTGAAGAAAAATGTGAGAACGTATAAATCAATTACAGCCACTGCAATAATAGGCACCCTTCTTTTCCAGTAGCTGCAGTCATCTATCAATCTAATTATTAGGTTAATGACCAGCCATAAGTTAATAACAGTTCCATATACATATCCAACAGCTTTTACCCAGCTACCAAAGTCATAGTTTCCTATCTTCTCTGCCTGAGACAGCATGGAGCCCAACATAAGTTCCTCATCAGAACAATTTCCAATCATACTTGAACAACAGTAAACGTATTCTAAAATATCAATATTTGCTAATTGATTTCGGATTAATGTGGTAACTAGGCTTTGCAACGTTAAATATAAGGGCACTGCCAACAAGTACAACACTCGCACTGGGAAAGACTTTTCCTAACCCACGTGTCCAGGAAAATATTGCCGATTCCGGCTTTGGTGCAGGTGGACCAGACGGCTCATTTCACAAGTTTACATATTCTCTAGTCGACAATGAAGACATCCAATTAAAAATTTTAGCTCGGTAGTTCATCGCTCCGAAACTCTGATGGCGTGGATTACCAATAAACCCTAGTTTTCTCCTGCAGGTCTCTTATGTTTGCCCTCACACCCTCAAACGTATTTTGTTTTATAAATATGCTCTTCACCGTAGGTGCGTGTAAACCATAGATTAAGAAAGGCCTGGCTTGCATTGAGTTTGAACTGTAAACATTACGCATATCTATCTATCTATTTATCTATCTATATATATATATAAATTTATAACTATATTTATATATATATATATATAGGTTAACACGGTGGGTATGGGGGTCCAAGCCCACCCCAACCCAGACAAGGTGTAAGCCCTACCGCCGTCAGGGGCAGGGGGTAAGCAAAGAATTGGGCATGCAGAAATGGTCGGAAAAAGCAGATTTTCGCAGAGCATTTCCCAAAATTTCCGGCGTCGCGGGAATTTTTGTCTAAAATTTTATAATTTTTCTTCTAATTCTTTAAAATTTATGAGTTCATATTACTGTTAGCGTTAAGTTATGTTTATGGTACAACCCTCCTCGAAAATTTAGGTTCAAGGCAGTAGCCTTCTCAGAATTTTCTTGGGGCAAGGCCCCCCCCGGATCCGACCCTTTGTTAATCTATGTATATGCGCTCATAGTTTCAATTTCAAAATCGAAATCGTCTGTTCTATGTTCTAATTGATGAGGACTCATAGCTAAAGTTAAACTTTTGTCTTTAACATCTCAGCAAAGATTTCACAAAGGCATGAAATTTAGAGAAACATACAAAATGCTGATTTGTTTAAGGTGCTGGTATCGCCTTGTGTAACTTTGACCTTAAGGCTCCAATGCCTTATGAAAGTAGATGAAACTTCCCATATATGTTAGTTTGGTCCTCTTTAACATTCTGGGACCAGTCCCACATTTTTAGGTGCAAAGATAAGAAAGTTTTGGTTTTTGCCATTATTCTCTCAGCACGTAGCCGATACACCGGATTGGCTGTTATGGCTGGAAAGAAGGCACCAAAATGAAGATTTTTGCTCTTACAACCTTTGAGCTATCTTTAACGGTGAAGTCAGTATAAGCCAAAGTCAATTTTTGTGGTCAATAGATTTTCGAAGAAATCAGTTTTTTCAAAATTACTGCCAACTTACAGACAATTTTGGCTTATTTATACTCAATTGATACATCGTCCAATTGCCCATTTTATCCATGCCTATTCGCTAGAGTTCGTCGCTTTAAGCTAGAGAATTAGCGGAAAAACCATTTCGGTAAAACTTCGATTATTCTGTTCGGAACATCGATTTCTCCAAAACCACCCAATGGATACGTGTGATTTTTGGCAGTATGAAAATTTGCACTATTGCGGAGGGGTAATTTTCTCGGTTTGAGCTAAAACGTCTCCAGTTGCGAGAAAACTGAGTACAAGGTTGCGAAATTTCGTGTCGCCGCACGTTTGCCGGATTTTCTGGAGTATTGAGGCTTGTTGACCCAAATCCTAAAAAAGTCCCTCGGCCCACCTTCATATCATTTTAGCGGATTCTACAGTTTTGAGAAATCGACGTTCAAAAAATTTTTTTAGTCTATATTCAGTCTGTCAGGTGTCAGCATGTCAGAAACGTTTTGCTATTTTTTGCTTATTTTGGTAGTTTCTTAAGCTCACGTGAATGTTCGGATTGTAAGCTTTAAAATGATGTATAAAGCTCGTGCCAAATCCCAAAACTGCAAAAGTTATAGCGTTTTGAAGAATTACCACAAAAGCGCTGCACAAAAGGATGCCAGCACCTTAAAACTGTTTTCGATATTACAAAGGTATATTCCTCAACCTTTATAAAAAATTTTCAACCAATATTTTGCCCTCATATTTTCTGTAGAAAGCAAGTAAAAGCTCTCTAATGAAATAATTAGCTGCGCAGCAGGTTTACAATTACTTAAGTATCCAGCGAAAACTGAACCTTTGCATAAAATCTTGGTTGTTACAGTTGCTGTACACGTTAAATAACGTGTACTTATAAATGTTACACATTTATAAGTACACGTTATTTAACAGCTTTGCGTGCATCAGGAATTTAATTCAGCATTTCTAGATTTCAATCATGGTATGGTATATAGGGTTTCGTCTAATCGATTAAATCTGTTACTGAATTTGAGGCATTAGTTGTATCAAGAGTTTATAATACCAAGAGTAAGACACTCAGCTCTTCCTAACAGAATAAGCTTGCTAGATGCTCGAAACATAAAGGCCAAAATCTCGGGGGGAGGGCTTCTCAGCGTGTAAGCATACAAAGCTGACATTTCTTAAAAACGGGCGTTTTCGACAAATTAAATACTATAACTTGAGCTAGCATTAATAAAATGAGGTAAACGCGGGCCAGCAGGCGGATCCACGAAGGATACAAGGCATTAATCATAGAGAAATAATGAAAAACGCCTACCTGCAGTCACTAAGGCCGAAGCCTTAGTCTGAACAGCGCACATTGGCTCTCTCCTGTTCGGACTAAGGCTTCGGCCTTAGTGACTGCAGGCAGGCGTGTTTCATTATTTCTCTATGTATAACTTGATCTAGGAAAGTCGTACAGCGATAATTTTTATATCATTATGTTGCGTAGAACGACATCTTTTTAATGATATAAAATTATATAGTTCAGTTTAGGAAATCTCTCACAAATTCAGCAACAACGTAAGACATTTCTAAAGCCCGGTTCACGATGGTGTGCTTTGTGCTTTTGTGCTTTTGTGCTTTAGTGCTTTCGGTGTGCTTTGGGGATGTTTGACAATGTCAAACATTTTGAGTTGTGCTTTCAGTGCTTTCTTGCCTCTAGCAGATTACAGCATGACCAGGTGTGCGAATCTTAAAGAAGTTGAAATTATATCGTCCATTGTAGTTTTTTGCTGATGCTTGATTTGACAATGCAGTTCCATTAGCGCTCCAATAAATAATTTCATAAAGGATGCTTCATTTCGGCTAAGCTTTGTTTAAAAGCTTGTACTCCGGCACCGTGACAGAATATTGTCTCTTTTCGGGGGACAACTTGCTTGTTTTGCGATGTGCCAAGTTCTAATTTAAAGGGGAAACAGATCAAGTAACCAGTCACGAGTAACCTACAACAACAGATTGAACTCTTACCGGTATTACTTTAACTCTAAATAACTATTAGCTGTCAATGACGGGGGTAATTTAAGCGTAACTTCACAAATCTAAATGACTATACTGTCTATCATGGCGCAAACAACATGTTTGCAAAACAATTTTACAACACATAACAGCCTGGCTAATACAAAGAGTACTCCCACAGGGCGCAAAGCTCCCCTCCTCATACGACGTGCACAGTCATTCATTAACAAGGGATTAGCCAAAACCAAACTAAAATAACTTGCTCTCAGTGGCTGCATTTTGCATGATTCACAGGTTGTAACAATTTTCAGCATATAAATCTTCTGTATAGTAGGCGATTGTAACAACTTCATGATAGCGCGTATACATATTTTGCAGCTAGCTGATGGGACAATAGATTTGGATAAGTCTATTTAATTGCGAGGTAACAATTTTTACACAGCTCTATTTTGCAAATATACCAGCAAAATAGTTGTAATTGTCTTCTTATACAGCACTGAACTCAAACGTGTTTATCCTAAAGCAGTATTTGGAATTGCGGCACAATATATGGATGCCAAATCGTGTGGTGTCGGGTGTTAGTATGAATTTAAAATCTCCAGTTTAAGGATGTTTTCAGCAGTCAAAAATCATTAGAGTAACACGTTGTCCCCCAAACAGTATTCCAACGTAGACATGTTAGAATTCAATAGCAAATTGGAGCGGATGTAGATTAGATCAAGTCAATCAGTCGTGTAGCGGATCACATTGTCAAAAAAATATGGTTCCGGTCTGCACAGCATTCGAGCTCACTACGCCGTGGGTAAAAGTTTTTAATTATTCACGATATATATTGTTTTTAACAAAGCTTTTTCTACAATGCCTCATCAAATTTTCTAAATAAAAGTGCTGAAAAACGCGCCGAAGGCACATACTTTTTAAAGAAATGTGACGAAAAATGTAACGAGCGAAAAATTCCTAAATTACAAATATTCGGGAAAACGCGCCTAAGTAATGTAATTAAGTAAGTAATGTAATTAAAAATACGAAAAATTCGCAAACTTTTATAAGGAAGTATGCGGAAAGCTCGCCGAAGGCGCGAAAATTCTTAAAGTTGTAATGCAACAGAAACTGCGACCGCGGCACAAAAAATTCTGAATAAAAGAAATTAAGAACACGCCAAAGGCGTGAAAAGCTGAAGGAAGTGTAAAGGAAAATTTCTAAATAATTATTCGGGAGAACGTTTTTTGACGCATTTTTGACCAATTTTGCTGACGCTTATGAAAACGCTTTGCTGGGCGGGGACAAAATCTTTGTTGCGCAGATTGGGAACATTTTGCTGTGGACTGGGTGGACCCAAAATATTGCTGCGCGGAAGTGGAATTTCTGCTGCTCTTTGCTACGTGGGGGTAAACTTTTTGGTCCATACTGTGCAGGATTAATATTTGCTGCGCCTTGCGGAACTTTTTTGATGTTGTTTGCTGCGTGGGGGTAAAAATATTGTTGCGTGGGATAACATTTTGCTGCGCGGGGATATAATTTTTGCTGGGTTTTGCTGCGTGGAGTTAAGCTTTGCTGCATGGGGTAAAATTTGTCCTTGCCTACACATGTGTACTCTCTCCGAGATCCAGGGGTACCACTAAGTATTGTTAAGCGTTATCCACTAAGAAGAGGTCACTCTTCCTATTATAAAATCTTGCTGAAAGCTAAAACAACAGTCATCAGTTTTGCCAAATAATAGTATCAGGTTTGATGCACTCTAGTTTAAAGTTGGAAGAATTCCACATAATTTATTCTTCCTGTCTACTGTCACTATGCCAGCACCATAGGAGTCAATGTTATAGCCTTCCCCATGTATAGCTACCTCGGCTGCGGCGCAGAGAATGGGGTTTCTTTTTTTTTCTTGTCTTTTTTGTCTTTCTTGTCTTTTTCCCAAGATGGTGTGCATTTATCATCACCAGGAACCTGATGACTACTCATGCATTGGGCAGTATCTGACCAATCTCCGTCGTTCCTTAGAACGAATCTCCGACTCAGTGATGCATAGACGCACTCGTCAACTAAAAGCCTACAACGAATGTCTGCCATTCTTACTGTACTTCTATGATTTCGATCATATAAGAAGCGATGGTTAAGACACTGATGGTGAAACACTGTCGACGAGCAATGGCCTGCAGGGACATTACAGTCAGGCAGATCATATTCTTCAACAACTTTAGACCATCCAAAACTGTATGGACCGCTTGCTTATAAATACCATAGGCTCAACCAAAATGCAGACAGAGCCAGATAAAGTTTTATCTTTTCAAAGTTTTTCGTCTTACTTATCAGTAAGATCATACACTGTCTGTTTGTTTATACTGTGGACTAAACACTCACACACTGTTGTATAAATTGAACTGTCTTTTACTGTTAAAACATGAACGAATGCTGTACCGATGGGCATTAGGAGATCTGTCACACTTGTGACCACTTAGTTTACGTGAAATCATGCAACCTCATAACTTGGCACTGCGTTCAGTTAAGTAACATAGTCAATTGTAACATAGTCAATTTGGCACAAATATTGTTAACATTTTCTGTCTTTAAGCACAGCATTCCGGGTTAAATGGAATGTTTAATGTTTCATGGCTAAGGCGAGGAGGTATTCATGAAAACAGACGACACAGTTGAATTAAAAGCCCAAGTAACACTTTCTCCAGTTGAATTACTTGATAAGGCTGCAGAGGAACTGGCAGCCGTAGTTGTTTCTATGTTTCTATGAAGCTGAGACAAAAGTTGAAGTTGTAGGGGCAAACTAAGTTAATTGAAAACTAATTGTATGTGTTTGATTGTATATGCATTGTATATGCGCCCGTACCTGTGTCTTCGAGTTCGACCCAAACCTCACAACCATTAAGGGTTTCGAGTTCGACCAACTAAAATGTGGCTGCTCCGAATTTGTCTGATTGGCCTATTTTTTGGCGAAGTTGAAGAGCATGGGTGTGGTCAAAAATACTTGGTCGTTGGGTCTTAGCTGCCTTCCAGCCATGTGAAGCCGTCGCGTTTATGTGCCCGACCTGCCGCCCCCTTTTTTACAACCACCAACTTAATTAATTAAAACTCTCTGCTGGATGCAAGACTCTAGCTTCAACCCTGTCATTGGCCAATATGGTTTGGCACATGTACCACTATCTGCGGACAAATACTAGACGTCTGTATCTTAGCTGCATCTAAAGGAATTACTGTTCAAAGTTAAAGCTTCGGCAAAATTATGAAAAGTTAAAAACGAATATTTAAGTTAAGTTAAGTTAAGTTAAGTTAAGTTAAGTTAAGTTCGAAACGAATATTTTATAACTGGTGCGAGCTATAAGGCTGTAATTTGGCATGTACAGAGGCACTATGGGAGTACTCATTTGTGCCAAATGGCAAGAAATTCAGCCGCCTGAAAACATTTTTATGTCAACTTTAGTCTTCAAAAAATTACCGAAACCGCCATTTTCAGTCTGACGGATCCTGTGCAGAGGATTTCTGCAGCCATAGAAATCGCAAACCTTCACTAATGGAGCTGAAATAGTTTGTTGGTGTGTTTTCAACCACGCTGAGTTCAAATATCTAAAAAAATTTTAATTTCAAACAATTTAATGTTTCCGATTTCTGGGGTACCATTGCCAAAAAAGGTGGCGGCGGCGGTTGCTTCAACTTCAACTTTGAACAGTAATTCCCTTAGATGTAGATAAGATACAGACGTCTAGTAGTTTCTGCAGATAGGGGCACATGTGCCAGATCATATTGGCCAATGACAAGCTTGAAGCTAGGGTCTTGCAGCCCGCAGAAATTTTTAATTAATTATGTTGGTAGTTGTGAAAAAGTGGGGGGTCGGCCACATAAACGCGACGGCTGCATATGTCTGGAAGGCAGCTAAGAACTAACGACCAAGTATTTTTTGACCACACCAATAAATATATCTATAACTTCGCCAAAAAGTAGGCCAATCGGGCAAAGTAGAAGCAAAAGTTTAGTCGCTGCCCTCTTAAATTCTGCAATGAGGGTAAGCTCTTACAGCTACATTACCGTGAAACACAACATTGTGGGATGCTGTAAATCTTATTAAATAGAAATCGGACTCTCAATTGACGTGAGTTTACAGTAAACCTAAGCCTTGAATCACACTCAGCTAACTTAGAAGATCTTTAATTCTCAGTTTCCATATCTGATTTTTGTTTAATTTTAGACAAGGTAATTTTGTTATAGTTGAAAATGCACTCTGCTTACTACAATAAGTTCCATTTGTTTCATACCCAGGTGGACAGATACACTGGATATTGTCCGGGGAATAGAAATGGCAAGTCGCACCAAAGGGACACACTGATTCAGGGCCTTCGAGTTCACATCGGTCTGAAAATTAGTGTAATTTAGCTAATAAGGTGTGTTCTGCTGAAGCCAACAGTCAAATGTTATCTCCTGGTTTAGGTCATTATTGCATCCAATTAATGACAATAAATTACCATTAGAGTTTTTCTTTATGTTTTGTGATAACAATGTGGAGATAAAATGCGCAAGATTCGCCCTGAGATTTCACCCCGAAGAATTTGTGTACCCCGGAGCGATTCTACCTACTTTTTAAGGCGATTTTTGCGATTTTTGCCATTTTTAACAAAACACAGCTGGTTTTTAGCAAAAACATTGTTCCGTTTGGAAATTTTAGTCGTCTTTTTTTCTTTTTTTTTCCCTTTGATTGTGGGGGGGGCCTCTTTCTCCTTTCCCTTGTTGCTGTTCGCTACTTTCCTTGTCTGTGTGGCTTAAACATTGTTGCGTTGTGTCCAAGCTCAACAATAATTGAAAACCTTATTAGACAAATTATTTTTCCTCATATCTAAAGATAAATAGTTGTTAGTGCCCAAATTGTAAGTTGAAAAAAGAAAATTGAAAAATGGTGCCCAATTAACTAAATAACGGGCTTGAAGTACGGAAAACTAAATAACCACAACGCTTTGTTCTGGTTTGATATTGAATTAATTCAAATGTAAAAAGTAAATATACAACTATAATTCAGTTGCTGCCTGACTTCATAAGCTGTAGTCGAAGTACCGTTCCTACCTTCATCAGACCAATCGCCACAATCATTGACCCCATCCAGTACCCAGTCTTGAAATACACAAATGCATGGATTGTTACGGCACTGAAATATTGGCTGATCTTCGATGCTGCAGATTTTACTTGTACCTAAATTAAATTTGTGCTACTCTGACATATATTAGTGATGTATGAGTGATCACAGCTCTCTACACACATTTTTGTCTCCTTTCGCTTTAAATAGCCATTCATTGTATTTTTAATAAACGTCTGAACTCATATGTTAATGCGTAAAATTGAAACAAAACGAGAATAATAGCTCCAGCTGGTTAATAAATAAATAGGTCATGTAGTCATGTAAGTTCCCAAGAAAAATATTTACAGGTAGAGTTGGTGGGAATTTGCGAATTCTTTCAGAAAATTGCCTAATAAGTAGAGTGAGAGTACAAAGCGAAGTTCAGTTTCCTAATCGATTGGGCCAATAGAAAGAGCATTCTGAAACTGTTTTGTAACGGCGAAGCTGTCGATTCCCTAAAACTCCGACTACAAATTCGTCAAAAACTGTTTATCATCGACATAGTATAGGTATAAAACTGACTCCTAATTGTTGCCAACGCAGCTATGATAAGCATAAATAGGTGAAGTAGCTGACGCAGCAGCAGGAATTCTCTAAAGATAGACAATTGTCTGTGGCATCAACATTAAGCGCGTTTTTTGGCTTGATTGTGTTAAGGTTTATTAAGACTAAAATTGGCATTATTATCTACACTACAAACTAATGCGTTTAGTTGCAGTATAGTGATTCTATTTACAATTAGAGCGGTCCAAGCAAACAATGTCAGCCACTGATTCATCTACGCAGCGACAGCCATCACATTTCACTTTGCGTTCAGGCGTTATGTAAAAGTAATTTTGATAAAAAACAGTAACTGTACTACTCTTAGGCCTACTGTACTACTACCACAGACTGCACATAAAACGAGCTTAAGTGGGGGTTGCTTTTTGGTCGATTTTTCGACCATCTCCGATTTAGCTCATTTTCACACATTTTGTAGTCCCAATGGGTCCTCAAAACATGACCCGAGCGTTGTGCGTAATATTGCTTCAACCGTGCTGTTGAGCCCTTCAAAGGTGACCTCGACATGTGTTAAACATAGGAAAATGAAAAAGTTAGGTTAAAAAGGTTGTGGCAGAAAACTTTTTCGCTGTATGCAAGATACAGCACTGCAACCTTGCTTTACATGTTAACGACATATCAGAGAGTGCAAATAAACCTTTTGGTGCAATTCTGTTGAGTGTCGGATTTTTGGTGATTTTTTAAAGTCAAAATTAAAAAATTGGTGTTTTTTGTACCAACAAAAAACATCGCCAGCGAAACATTTTCGCCTCTCCCGCACGATTGGCAAAAGCTACAGAATTCGCTTATAGATAGTTGCACTCTACACATACACAGAATTCTTATGACAGTAGTTGCAAATTTACCATTTGTAGTGCTGTCAGAAACCTTGCCACAAATGTGGTATTTTGCCAAAAAATCATCATTTTGCACAATTTTCATGTTCTTTTAATAATCTTTCACTCGTTATCCACTCGAAAGTCACCACAATCGTCACATAAAACTCTCAATGCCTGCCGGACGTTATGGTAAAGGCAAATGCTTCGAGCTAGAACATTCTGTCTTGTCACCTTCTTTGATCTCTTACAGCTCTCAAAAGTTAATTTTTGAAATTTCCAAAATATAGACAAATTGGCTATCATTCGATTGCTACTTATGAGCTGAGCAACTGTCCTAATAGAACTATGTGTCTGAAATGTAGTATCTGAAAGCTAGAGCAAGTCAAAGTTTCAGGACACAGTTAGATGAACAAGGCTCGGTTCACAATTAAAGAATGTATTGTGAACGACTGAGTGGCTTTGTCGGAGTCGTTTTAGTACTGAAATATTAGCCAACCCACAGAATTAATTTGCCATATCAGTTGACCCAATTTCGCTGCCGCTCTGTCTCAACATGACCTTGGAGGGCAAATCACAGTGATTTTCAAGTTTTCCAAATTTATAGCTGAATATCTCTGCCACAGTTTGATTTCGAACTCTTATGTTTTGTCTTGCTGTTGAGAGCATATGTACCTATATTGTGTGTGAAAATGAGCAAAATCCATGACTATCTATTTTGAACTAAAGCGACCCCCTCCCCTTAATACATCAGACCATAATTATCACTAAAAAGTTATAAATATAGACACATCAATTTGTCACAGTACGAAATGTTATTCACCTCATTGGCCGTAAGCCATTGGCCATTTTTTAGCTTTTGCCAACGTCGGTTAGCTGGTATTTACTATTTTTGTTCTTCTAGCACGCTTAATTAGGCGTCAACTGAATTGTACTTCACTAAAAATAACTTTTCAAATGTTTAGCTCCAATTCGCGATAATTCTGTTTAAGTTTTGCTGGAGGGCTGTTGTGAATTGATGACTGATGAGACATTGACCGCTAGGCAAACTTAAAAACTAAAGCCCGGTTTACACGGGCAAACTGGAGCAAACTTCGGTTGGCTCTGATTGTATCAAACTGCCAACGACACACCCGTTTACACGGGCAAACATGGGCTGACAAACTGAAGCAAACTGTTGCTAGCAAACTCAGAATTGACCAATCAGAATGCAGCAAACTTTAAGCGCAAATGTTTAAATTTAAGTGACTAGGTTTTTATTTTAAAGGCCGGTTCATTTGAAGGCCCAACGGAGCAACTGACAAACAGAGAACGGGGAAATTGAACAACGGAGAAACAGTTCAGAAACAACAGTATCAGCGGTTCACGCTTTCGCATGCTGCGAACGAAGCAACGGATCAGTAAAAAACGGAGAAACAGAGATAAATAAAATGTCATGTTAAAGTTTTCAACTGAAAATTCTTCTATACGTAAATTTTTAAGGTTTTGTTCGGTCGTTCTTCTACGAAATTATTCAGTAACAACTTCCTGACTTTTACTGTCAAAAAATAAAATTAGATAAGCTTACATTCCTTTTGAAAATTCCAATTGTCCGACATGGTGATAAACTGCAACTAGAGACTGGTAGCAGTATATATATTATACACAACTGAATACAAGAGTCACGTTTGCACTTATATTGACGTCAAGAGGCTTAGCTGTGTTCTGATTGGTTGTTTGAGCTGATAAGTTTGCTCCTACAGCAAACTTGTTTGCCCCAGTTTGATGCTCAGTTCATAAAGGCAAACTGCTCCCAACCCTAGCTAATCGTCAAACTGGAGCAAACTAAAAGTTTGCTCCAGTTTGCCCGTGTAAACCGGGCTAAAGTTGTTAGCTAGCACCATGAAAAGTAGCATGAAATTAGCAAATTTCTTGAAAAACTACGATAACGGAGTACAGGCGTATCGAAAAGTTACAGGTAAGTGTCCATACCTTATGCAGGTAAACTGAAAATCTGTAATAATTCAACATGCCCACGATATTATGTATGTAGCAAAATTAAATTTTGTAATACAGTTGACGCACAAAATCAGTAAATTTAAGCTTGAGCAACAGGCAGCTATTGGCCGGCCATCCGCCAACGGCCAGCCATTGGGCTGTGGTTGGACCGCGTTGGCCGCACAACGCACAACACTAAAAGTACGTAAAACTTTAGCTAATTGAATGTGTCCATGCTGATCGTTTCTTTCCTTCCTTGCACAATAATCATAAAATGCTAGCCTTCTGTAATCTTTGTAGCCAGTATGCAATTTCTTCAAGCCTTCAGGAAACACCGCTTAAATAGCGCTATACCATGTTCACGCAAGGTTGTACATAATGAAGGCTTCAAAGCAGCCTATCTTCAGCGGAGTTTCTTGTGCCACGCCAAGACATTTGATGAAGGAGAGTCTTCCTAACTTCAGCTACCCAAATATTATTGAATTTTTAGAAAAAATGATGGCTCAAGACGGTTACAGTTTCGTAATTTTGGTTCAGGTGTTTTCCTGTTTGGAAAACAAGAGCTATCATATACAGTTTCTAAGTACCCTTACCCAAGGTTCTGGACATGGTTGGTATTTCTTGAGTTTGGCCAACTGACAAGCTGCAGCATAGCGACAGAAAAGCAAGTAGAAACATTTCGATGCAGTTAGTAGGTGAATTAGTTGCAATGGTGCCATCCTATGTCAGCAGTCGCTTAAATACCTTCTCTGCCTAATAGAATCAGAAACAACTGACATGATGTACGTCAAGAAGGAAAACTAACTAAATAATGGAATAATTTCTATTTCTTAATTGCGTCTAAGATTTATGAAATGAAATAAACTGGCCAAAACTGATGAAAGCAAAAGAAAACGGTTACTATTTTGTCATAGAGACCCTTGCCAAAACAATGAGGATACAAAAATAACGAAAATAATAAAATTCCATGAACAGTTTCCATCCCCGTTGATGAACAACACTTATAATTACATACTATATGACTACGTGACGAAGGAAATAAATATCAAAATATTACTGGCTGGAAAATACTTTCACCATTCTTCTAAAACTGCAGAATCTGAGAAAGTACATTTTAATTTAATTTCTTTATTTACGCCCGAAATGGTTATTGCGTCAATAAAAGTCTAATTTTGTCCGCTCTAATTTCTTTTCTGCACTTTTTTATGCGCAGTGCGGTGTAGTTGTGAAATTGAAACAATATTTCAAGCCAAATAGTTAAACAACCAAAATGGATTAGCTTAAAAATATACTTGTTCAGTCAGCAATAACAATTTTGTCTTGGAACTTACTGTAGACTATTTGAAAATGCGTCATAAACCTGGCAAAGTTAATGACGTTCGTTCTCACGGTCTTTGTTTTGGCAGCTGAAACTAAGTAAGACACAGCATTCCGTGTATCCGTGTATTTGGCGGACAAACGCTCAATTCTTCTGGTTTCATCTAGCGTGAATTTTTTGGATGCTGCCCATATTGTTAACAATGGCGATATTTACTACGATGCAATGGGACACTGTCGTCGCTTTATCGAAAGGGCTTTATCTGAAAACGTGCATAGATAGTCTAGAAATGCATTTGGGGCAAAAACATTAGCTTCAGATAAAACATTGAAACAAAACGACTTTACAACATTTATGCACCATTGCCAGCTGTAGAAACATTCATTAATAGAAACAACCATTCAGCCGTAGAAACAACACCGCCATATCAATTATTGAACTGAACTTAGTATTTGAGCAGGCCAACAACTTTAAACGTTCAGCTGAATTGAGTAACCAGCGTTGTTTCTTTAAGAACAATCAGAAAAGCAAACGGATTGCCTCGTCTCACAGTTCCTGCATGTGGCTGACAGATTAATTACATAGCTGAGTGTAAAAATGTTAATGCAAATGATTCATACTAACAGTGAATGTCATGTACAAGATCCAATCAACATTACCAATTTACATTACGAAACAATCAAGTAAAGACCAGTCCCAAGGTATGAAGTGGACGGCATTTTAGCTGTAACAGCAGTTTTACCGAGGGCTAACATATTGAAGACTAGATGACATAGAGGCAACCAAGAGAACGGGGCAGCTCGAGTCACTGTCGAGTGTCGAGCCAGCCATCGAGAAAAGAACTTTGACCCGGTCCTGAACGCTATCCGTATTTACCAAAGTTTCTGAAAATATTATATTTCTAACTGGGAAAAGTTGAAAATTTTGTAAAGCTTTAATTAACTAGCAGCAGCAACTCGCAACATTGCTTACGTTTCAAGTTTCATTTTTTAACCCTGCTCACTTCTTATTCACAATTCACAATTCTACTGCTTATTTTTATGATTTTGGTAATCAATTCAAGAACAACCGCATTCAGTTACGAAACAACCAAACAACAGCTACAAAGATAAGTTCAGTATACTTTTCGCTTCGAAGCTGCTCAGATCTTTCAAAAATGAGTATTCGAGAAAAGTGATTAATTGGATTTTGGCAGTCAGTTACGCGTTCCTAAGTTTTATTTACGGAACTAGTTTTGCTAAGTATTGTTTGCTGTTTTTTAGTTCCATCTTTGTAAAACCAGAACAGATTATTCCTTGGTCAATGCTATCAAGCTGGTCACAGATCAACAACGTCTAAAATTTAGCCTTTCAGATTAATCAAATTTTGATAAAACTGGCATGTTTGGAATGCCGTGGCACCGTTTTACATAGCCTGCTAAATCGTCTACTACGCAGGGTCAATAATGTGCGACCCGGCTTCCACTCAGGACAGTAACATAGGTAAAAACGCGGGGTTTTAGGTAAACACAAAACCCAGCCCGCACAAAGTACACGGTCTCTGATGTTAGGGGAAAGGGCTACGTTAGAAAAATAAGCGTATTGCTATGCTAAAACTTTAAAAGTTTTCCGGCTTACTGGAATTACATAGCAACTTTAACAAAAATAATGAAAATTTAATAAAAATTGAAAAAAATTTCAAAACTTCAATGGAAATGAAAGATTAGTTGAGTTTTAGCACAATTACAGACAATTTGATGCAGTAATTAGCTAATTATACTGTTGACTGAGATGTTCCAGTTTTTGAAAGCAATTTATAATTTAAACATGTCTTGCAATGCATACCGAATTTGTCATAATTGTTTTACATAAATTTATACTATAATATAATTTTATATAAAAAATATTGTTATCGAAAATTGTAGCTAGTGTCATCACATTTTACATCAGTTGCATCTGCTACACGTGCAACAGCAGACAATAGCTGTGACTATGCCAGTATCTCTAGTTTGGTTTGGGAGCAAACAACATACAAGGTATTGAACATTGACAATCGACAAAGATCTAATCCGGCTGATCTGATAACTGGTCTGGCGTTCACGCTTTCCTCCAAACTACAGCACAGTAGTCAATACATGACACAATAACAGCTGTTTGTTCAGATACTTGCTGGATGCGGGTTCTGCGAAGGGGACGGAAGGTGCGCAAGCAATTGTTTGGAAAAAAGATTCTCCACAAAAAGATTCGAATCTTGGTACAAATCAATGTTGGCACAGAGCACTACATTTGAAAGTTTACATGGGTATTTGACCCTGTAGCATTTTGTGGCTACGACTTTTGTTGGCAATACTAAAATAAAAGTACGCCGAAGCTGTTAAGGAAACGACTCAACGAAAAAAGTTATTATGTCTTTCTCAGCAAACTGGCAAACTGTTGCGATACACCTAATTCAAGTATTGAATTCTGAGCAATGGCATGACAACTTGACCGGACCGTTGCTATGGTGATTATATGAACATTAACACAGAAGTTTGAAGTCAAATTTGATTACAAAAAACTAATTATACTGCACAATGCCTAGTTTAAATATTTAATTTACTTCTTGTTAACAGAATGGATTTCTTGCATGGGGGGAGTTAGCATATAACATACCAACAACGCTAATGTACTACAGAACTGTCGGGACTTGACTGCGATTGACAAATACTGTTCCGTTTCCATGAACAAACGGATTATTTTTATTATTACCATTATTTTCACGGTTGACACATTTGTTAAAATTGCCTTTTCATGTGTTGGATTATATTGCATATTTCGCTGAGGCAAATTAAATCAATGCCAAAGTTGCTTTCGTATTCAAATGTCAGTCGAACACACAGTCAGCCCAAAAATACGTAAATTTGCATTGTGCAACAGTTAAGTTCACAGCGAAGTCCATTGATCAATGCACCCAAGCCAACTGCAGTATAGGCTGTAGCGGTAGTCGCTACTACCTCTCCTAATTTTCTTGATTAAAGCATTTCGTGATTTTTCTCTTATAAACTCCCAACGTTTCTAAATTTCCTTTAAAAACCTCTTAAGATTGCTATTTGATAATTTACTGGAGTGTCTGGTGTTTGTGATGTGTTTTTGGATGCGAAAACATATTTTATAATGTGGTGCTATCCCCATGGTTACGTTTCTCAAAATTAATCAAAATTATCCATTTCTAAAAATAACCGTAAAGATAACACTACATGGAAATGTTTTTTATAGTTGGCTTGACGGAGATTGAACGCCAAAATTTACTTATATCAATTCCTATTTTGCAATGCACTATCGCTCTTGTAATCATATTTGGTCCAACTTCACTTACGCCGTACTTACCGTTTTCTTTATTAACATATTTCACCACAAAATACATTTAATATACGCTGTCTAGTAATGTTTTGCATGTCTGAAACAATGATGAATCTCCAGACATTATTATTTAACCACATAAAATGCATCAGTTTATTTCCAAGTTAAGTGCGCTTACGTCAAAACCTTAGCTTCTATACTTTTAGTTTTACAACAGAGTATTGCCGAAAATGATAACTAAAATCTATGTCCGCTGTTATGGAAACTGTCCTTCTACTGATATCTGCAATGGAAGCAGCAGAGAGAGAGGCTGAAAACGTCTCATACGAGGAACCGCAGCTAGGTAGCCAACCATGCAATGCTGAAGTTGACGCAGACAAGATCTCACGAAAAAGACAATGCCGGGGTAGATTTTTCTGTCGAGGTTAATTCGAAATTGCGTATCAATTTGGATTGCATTTCATTAAAGCCAAATAAACAACTAATCGAGTGAAGGTTGAAGATAATTGGACTGCTACTCCAGTTCATCGATCGAGCTCAGAATGTAGGTGTCATTCGAGTTTTGCATCTCCGATTTTCAAGTCAACCCCCCTTATATATCAATTATCTGGAAATTTAGACATTACTTTGGCTCTTTAATTTAGTTTGTTTTCAAACATACTACGATCAAGTCCTAATAAGATCCAATGCCGCAGTCACAGTATCCGTACTTAGTTTGAAACGTGGGATCGAACTCAACATTGTGGTTTGCTAGCATTTACTGTCTCTTTGCAGCAGAGGTACTGTTTTCATTTTCATATGAGATCAAAAGTGATCGTTGATTATGAATTACCGATTAGTTTCTTAAGCATGCATGATTAGACTAAACATTTTTGCTGTTTGCTGTGATTGTAGCCTAAATCTAAAGGGTGGTTAGCTTTCCCTGCTTTACTTTCCTTTACTTTCCTTGCTCCATCGACTATGTCAAAATCTTCAAATTTTGAAGTTTACGAATTAGATACTAATCATTTATCACACCAGGCACCAGCTTTAACTACAACGAAGATAAATATCCATACAAAGATAAATGACCACAACTAATCCATCTTCGATCTGAGATGTTTCTTGTTGCTTAACAGCAAACTTGGAATTATTTAGAACAACCTGCTGCTTTTATTTGAGACTTCAACTTCACAACAAGAACACATCCAATAATAATAATAATAATAATAATAATAATAATAATAATAATAATAATAATAATAATAATAATAATAATAATAATAATAATAATAATAATAATAATAATAATAATAATAATAATAATAATAATAATAATAATAATAATAATAATAATAATAATAATAATAATAATAATAATAATAATAATAATAATAATAATAATAATAATAATAATAATAATAATAATAATAATAATAATAATAATAATAATATAATAATAATAATGATCATAATAATAATAATAATCATAATAATAATATAATAATAATAATAATGATCATAATAATAATAATAAGCAAATTGGTATGAAAGGGTTGTTGCAGTCATTTTTCTTCTTATAAACAATTTTCCGTGTCGAATACCACGAAATCCGTAAATATTCCGGAAATTCCTGTTTTAGTTTCGAAATCAGCGCCATCGAATCAGTCTATGGCCAGCGTTTTAGCAAAATCGGAGGTAAAAGCTTTTGGTCCAAAAGGATCTAGTTAATTTTAACTCTAGTCTACTCTTCAGCTTCTTCACGTTCTTAATTGTTTGATATTTCGTTTTTATACTGATATTCAAAAAATTCACCCAAATTAGTAATTTTGCCACTGAACCATGAAGTCAGTTTACGCATTTTGGATTTCTACGTTGACGAGATTAAACAAGTAGCATATTCGCGACAATGAATAGGTTTAGACATTTTATATTCACCTTTCAAAGCAGCAATCAAAATATGCAAGCATGAGAGCACAAGAAAGCAGAAAATTCGATCCCTTTTATGCCAACACAGGAATTCCAATGTGGGAACCTTCTGGCTGCAAGCCAACGAATCACAGAACTTTCTTTTTCAGTGTTGAAAACGAAATGGATACATCCAATGAGTTTTAGTGATTTAAATTTCTATTGTAGCTGGTCCGTGTTCACAAAGGCATGCAGACAGTGAGAGTCTATGAAAAATTACGACAAAACATCATTACTCTGATTTTGTCACATATGTTAAAGCAATTAAGGCTACGAGCTCAGTAGTTGATGACGCGCTTGCTTTGCACCTAAATTCATGCTCCCTAATATCTACAAATCAGTATGGTTTTCGTTCAAACCGATCTACTGTAACTCAACTTCTACAAACACTAAATGAATGGACCTCCTATCTGGAAGATAAAAAATTTGTGGATGTTCTGTATATGGACATTGCCAAAGCTTTTGATTCAGTTTCCCACAAAAAATTAGTAGCTAAACTAAAATCATACGGAATTTCTGGTAAACTTTTAGACTGGTTCACTGCTTATTTACATTCCAGACAGCAGTTTGTTGAAATTCAAACCGCCAAATCAGACAATGGGGATGTAATTTCTGGAGTTCCACAAGGAAGTATTTTGGAACCCAGACTGTTCTTGATTTATATAAATGATATTGAAGACTGTCTTGTATCAATGTCAGCAAAAACTTTTGCAGATGACACTAAATTCTATCTTACTTGTGCACATCCTGTTGCATGTAATTATGTTCAGGATGATATTAACAGTATTGTTCAGTGGGCTGCTGTAAACCAACTTGGTATTGCGTTTCAGAAATGTTGTATTCTGCATTTAGGTTACAATAATCCTAATACGGCATATTATTTTAACGGTACTGCTATTGAATCTGTAGATAAAATGAAAGACTTGGTGGTTCTTCTCTCAGATAATTTAAAATCATCAGCCCATTGCGTTCAAATTGCTAAAATTGCTTTTGTAATGATAAATCTTATTTTTAGAAACTTTCAGTCCAAATCTATTCCTTTTCTAGTAAAATTGTATAAAACTTTCATTCGTAGCAAGATAGAATATGCTAGCGAAGTATGGAATCCATACCTTGCCAAAGACATAGATCTAATTGAAAGAATCCAGAGATTGTTTACAAGACGTCTCCCAGGGCTTAAGAACTTATCCTACACGGAACGTTTAAAAAGAGCAAACCTCGAATCATAAGATGAAAGACGAACTCGCAAAGATCTTGTAATGGCATATAAAATCATTCATAGAGCAGTTGAATTAAATTTTGAAAATTTCTTTACTTTAAATCAAAGGGGTCAAACGAGAGGCCACTCGCTAAAGCTATTAGTGGGCCATAAAAGTTTGGATGTAAGAAAGCATTTTTCTCACAAAGAGTTGTCAAGTATTGGAACTCTCTCCCCGAAAATGTCGTACATTCTTCGTCTGTCGCTTCTTTTAAACACGGCATTAGAAACATTACATTTACTGTTGGTCAAGGGGGTCGGGATTTTGCAGTCGACCATCGGCCCAACCCGTCTCCCTCCAGTCCTCATAATAATTAATATCTTGCCCTGTTTGTTAGTTACGGTATCATGTGCTGGTTATATATACATCTTATTCTTTACTAATACATTTAATCGTTATTGATATGTGTTGGCTGGTATTAAACTCATTCATTCATTCAAAAGCTAGAAGTTCGATTTTGAAACAGGCAGCTAGCCTTTTCCGCATAATAGTCGTGGGTGTCATACAAAACAGTTTCATGTTTGAAAGAATTCCATGCAATGTTATAGCATTTTGTAGAGTATTCACAAGTTGGTGTTGGTCGGGCCAACCCAAATACAATAAATGTAACATGCATGGAAACTTTGCTTCGTCCTAATCAATGTGTACAAGGCACGGCTCCCAAATTTTAGACGGCTAATCTGCATTAGTGATGTGGATCGGATCGGATCGGCAGCCAAAATCACCTACCGATCCGATCCGATCTGACCATAATTTTAATTTTCAATTGTACACACTTAAATTGCTATACCTTCCACTTCCCATTATTTTGCAAAACTCTTCATCAAACTTTGCATCTGAATCTTATTGAATACTTCTGAAAGTCCGTATCAGAAACTGTAGCTGCAGAATTATGTGTAGTCACCTTTGAAAAATAAAACTATTTGCTTTGTTTTGGGAGTTGAAGATAGTGATAGTCATATTTATAAGCAAACAGTGTATGCTTTTAATATCGTTGGGAAATGGAGACTACAAATTTAGTTTCCTTGATCAAATAGATCTGGTTCCGCGGCATATTTTTTCTTACAACTGTTTCAACCGAAGTGCACCAAATTTTTGGAATTTTCGGTTGTTTTTAAATTTCACGAATTTTACCCTCTTCTGCCCAAGACGTTTCTTGGAATTCGGCTCAAAATGACCAATTTTACATTTTGGATGCCATGATTTAGTGAGAGCACCTAGAGAGACGGGACTACTACCAATCGATGAATAATTAAAATCTCTACATTTTTGAACCTTTTTGTCTCAGATGTACCCACAAAAGGTTAGAAGCCGCCAAAGTCGGGAAAAGTACGAATTTTGCTAAACTTTCATTGCAGAATAGCAATAAATTGATTTCTGCGTGCAAATGTTGATTCTAAGATCTACGCGAACTACAGCCGGCTCCCGATCTGCTTGAATGCACCGCTCGAACAGGGCTTGAAATCATCATTTTCATAGCCGGCGGTTATGCTGTAGAAACTAGCTTTTTCATGCAGATCCCGAAATATTCTCCCAAAACAGGGTGGATGTGTTGAAGAAAAAAGGAGCAAATACCAAGATTGCCAACCGGCAACTGGACCCTGTCCAAAAAAATAAGATGCCAAAAATCACCACTTGCGTCAAATGGCCGTCGCGGCCATAAAGGGTTAAATATTTTAATTGTCACGATATGGTTATCATTTAAAAGTTGCTTAAAATCTGACTAATAAAAGTCTAACTAAAAATAAAAGTTTAACACTTTTTATAAAAACCATTTCCTATTATGTGTAGTCACCTTTGAAAAATAAAACTATTTGCTTTGTTTTGGGAGTTGAAGATAGTGATAGTCATATTTATAAGCAAACAGTGTATGCTTTTAATATCGTTCGGAAATGGAGACTACAAATTTAGTTTCCTTGATCAAATAGATCTGGTTCCGCGGCATATTTTTTCTTACAACTGTTTCAACCGAAGTGCACCAAATTTTTGGAATTTTCGGTTGTTTTTAAATTTCACGAATTTTACCCTCTTCTGCCCAAGACGTTTCTTGGAATTCGGCTCAAAATGACCAATTTTACATTTTGGATGCCATGATTTAGTGAGAGCACCTAGAGAGACGGGACTACTACCAATCGATGAATAATTAAAATCTCTACATTTTTGAACCTTTTTGTCTCAGATGTACCCACAAAAGGTTAGAAGCCGCCAAAGTCGGGAAAAGTACGAATTTTGCTAAACTTTCATTGCAGAATAGCAATAAATTGATTTCTGCGTGCAAATGTTGATTCTAAGATCTACGCGAACTACAGCCGGCTCCCGATCTGCTTGAATGCACCGCTCGAACAGGGCTTGAAATCATCATTTTCATAGCCGGCGGTTATGCTGTAGAAACTAGCTTTTTCATGCAGATCCCGAAATATTCTCCCAAAACAGGGTGGATGTGTTGAAGAAAAAAGGAGCAAATACCAAGATTGCCAACCGGCAACTGGACCCTGTCCAAAAAAATAAGATGCCAAAAATCACCACTTGCGTCAAATGGCCGCCGCGGCCATAAAAGGGTTAAATATTTTAATTGTCACGATATGGTTATCATTTAAAAGTTGCTTAAAATCTGACTAATAAAAGTCTAACTAAAAATAAAAGTTTAACACTTTTTATAAAAACCATTTCCTATTATGTGTAGTCACCTTTGAAAAATAAAACTATTTGCTTTGTTTTGGGAGTTGAAGATAGTGATAGTCATATTTATAAGCAAACAGTGTATGCTTTTAATATCGTTCGGAAATGGAGACTACAAATTTAGTTTCCTTGATCAAATAGATCTGGTTCCGCGGCATATTTTTTCTTACAACTGTTTCAACCGAAGTGCACCAAATTTTTGGAATTTTCGGTTGTTTTTAAATTTCACGAATTTTACCCTCTTCTGCCCAAGACGTTTCTTGGAATTCGGTTCAAAATGACCAATTTTAGATTTTTGGATGCCATGATTTAGTGAGAGCACCTAGAGAGATGGGACTACCACCAATCGATGGATAATTAAAATCTCTACATTTTTGAACCTTTTTTGTCTCAGATGTACCCACAAAAGGTTAGAAGCCGCAAAAGTCTGGAAAAGTACGAATTTTGCTAAACTTTCATTGCAGAATAGAAATAAATTGATTTCTGCGTGCAAATGTTGATTCTAAGATCTACGCGAACAACAGCCGGCTCCCGATCTGATTGAATGCACATTCCCTAAAATAAAATAGAAAATCATGCAGTAGAATTGCAAAATAAAAACAGTCACTGAATTTGTTGGCCGTTTTCTTTAAACAAGTTCGGAAATTTAACAGGGAAATTTGGTCGAATAATAATTTTTGGATGGGGTCGACTCGGAGTTCCAGTTATCCGGCTCAGCTAGGGAGAAATTGTTGTCGGCTCGGCTCGGCTCGGCTCGGCTCGCGCGCCGAGCCGAGCCGAACCGAGCCGCGAGCCAAAATCCTCATTTCTAGTTCCGATTTATCACCACAAAGTTTATAAACATTTTGATCAAAATCGGTGCTAATTTGCTTTTGTATATTTTGACAGCATTTGCCAGCATTTAGGTAAAAACCTAAAATTATTCATATGTTGTTACTAAAGTGAGCTCAAACACTAACCGCAGGAGTAATCCTGCGGTTTTTGGGCAAAGTAGGGAACAATTTTCTACTCAATACAAAAATTGTCCACTCAAATTTAAATTTGTCCAGTTCTTAGCATATGGAAAGAAATTGGACAACGCTTTTTAGTGTATTGTCGCGCACAGACCCCCTCCATCAGTTTTATTTCTGAGATCCTCTGTTCTAGTGAGCTATCATTAAGTTAAGCAACCGTTTTGCCCTATAAGAGGTGAAGCGCCTGCACTCTCAGAAATGCTCCAGTAGAAATACAGGAATCACTTTTGTAGATGATAAATACTAAAGCTGTTGTAGAAAATACAGGTTAACAATTTCAGTAATTTCTACATGACATCGTTGGTAGTTTTTACAGGACTTACCTTGGTAGAATTGGCTACAAGTTAGATTAGTAATCCATACAAATGAAACCTGTAGTTTTCACAGGTTTACAGGTTTACTCTACAGAAAAGTACTCGATGCGCTGATAGCGCAAACAATACATATACGCAAAAGAGTATATAAGTGCGACAGTGATCATAATTTGTTTATTCCTGCTGGAGCAGGAATGTATAAAATGATATCTATCTATGTTTAGCGTGTGTTTTCTCAGTTTCTTTACATCGAAACGCTATCTTTAACACAGGGCTAGTACAGGAAACTATTTTGCGGAAGCTCATTATGCAAATTAGGTTAACAGATATATAAGCGACAGAATTTTAAGTCTTCTCGCAGTTGCCAAATGCCAGCAATCTATACGGTTGCATGTTTTTGGATGCGCAAGTGGACCTTGGGAGCTGCACATACGCACACTAACATTGAAGTTGAGCCCCTGAGCTCAACTTTAATGCTACACTCGTTACACCAAAATTATACAAACCCCTCTGTAACTGTCGTTTAAAATCATTCACTAAAATTGTATCGAAACTTGGAGATCTGGAGTTTACCAGACAGCTCCTGTCTTTGTGCGAATGTAAAAAGCTCATTTTCAGAGAAAGGTAGAATTTAGAAAAACTGCACAGAACAATGTCAGTTATCTGTTCTGTATCAAGCGGATAAGTAACGTAACGTTAACGTCAATGAGCGAAACAAGATTGCTTCCTATTCAACCTAAGCTCGAATGAGCTGTGACGAGTGACGACAACTGCATCAATACAGTAGTACAAAAAATTTCAAAAGCAAGGACAGTTTACTTCAGTTAGCTTGACATAGGCTAAGAAGCATTTCCCACACATTTTTATAGGTCCACCAAGGAATATTGCCCCTTTTGGGGCCAATTTGTTTCAAACGTTCAGTTTTTCAACACCCCGTGGTTGAATTTTTTGTAACGGCCGCTCCCTGCCGAAAAGCGGCCACCCCCCGCACTTGCCCCCCCTTTTGTAACAACAGGTCGCTCCAGTAAAATTTACAGGTTTTGTCTGGTAAAAACTACAGGTTTGGTATCTGATTTAGGATTGTCAGGTTTCTTTAGTATTTTCTACAGGAAACTCCTGTCATAAAAACTACAGGTTTTTTTAGTATTTTGTACAGGAAACTCCTGTAATTTTTACTATTCGAGAGGACGGTAAAATATACAAAAGTCTCTGAAAACTCAACCCGGGTCGAGAAACGTTATCAAAAATTGAATTGAATTGAATTGAATTGATTGAACGGATTGAATTAATCCGGGTTGAGAAAACAGGGTTGGGTTTGAAATTTAGGTTGAGTTACAACCTAATTAACATTGGAAAAGATAAGTCAACGAGAAAATATTTGATAACGTTGGGTTAAGCACTGGAGTTTAGCCAACCCCGAAATTTAAGGGTTGAACCTATACATGGGTTCAACCCGGGTTGAACTCAACCCACGCTTGATAACAACGGTCCCTGGTGGAATCACCAGCGCTGAAATGAGCTCTTTCAAAACTCAGATTGAGCAATCAAATTAAAGACTTTGGCAGCCTGCAGGAAAGACATGTTTTGGAAATAATTTTTCACCTTAATATGCCAGCTAATAAAGCGCAAAAGGCTAGCTGTCTCTGAAGATGACGGGTCAACGGGTTTATAGTCTGCCGACTAATTAATTAGGCAGCTCCGCTGGCGGGTCTTCGACTGTGATAGGTTGATTCAAGATCGGCTGATTTAGACATCAAAGGCTGGACAATGAAATTTCTGTGGGTCGCGGCTGCAGTGACTCCAGGCTAGAGTTAGCTACGTGAGAAAATCTGTGGCGAATCATGTTAGCAACTCTCTGTTTAGTTACAACAAAAGCTTGTTGCACTTTATTTAAAGCGATAATAACGGAATTTCTTGAAGGAATCAAATTTTCTGTAATTACCAGGACCGTCGGTGTACAAAGCTTTCGAAATACAGGAAGCCAACGACTATATTTAGTGTACCCTTCAAGATTAATCGCCCAGTATAACATAGATTTTGCTTGTTGGCTATCAGAACACTTGAAACACTTATTTAACCAGTTACACTGTGCCCTTACAAACTCAACAAGGAACTTTGGAACTGCATTTGTTGCCATAGTTGTGTCCAAAATAATTGGCATAAAAGCGAGCGAAAATCCTTTCACAAACTTAATTAGGTCTCTATCTGAGCAGAAACGGCCTCTGCAACCCATTGTCGTTTCATCTATTGGAACCCTCTCGCCAGGTGACCTGTGCCCTAATACGTAAGCATATGTGTATACCAGCAGAACCACTAACGATATATAATACCCAATTGTTACAGTCAAGAATATTGATCCATAGACAACGCTAATTGTGAATGATTTCATCTTTGGACGACCAACCCAACCATTGACTTCAAGGCAAGTTTGAAAAAGCACTAGTGACAGAACTGTATACAGGTAGGAGTTTACAGTAATATTATGACTGTACACAATCGGAAACTGCATAGCAATAAAAAACAAAATTACCGAACAACCTTCAATGTTTTGTCCTAAATTCTGAAGTCCGTGATTTATGGAACTGCTGACGCGAACTGACGTCCAGTACGGCTTTACCTGCCCGTTCTTTTTCAGTACATCCAAGGTGAACCAAAATGTGAGAACGTATAAATCAATTACAGCCACTGCAATAATAGGCACCTTTCTTTTCCAGTAACTGCAGTCATCTTTCAACCTAATTATTAGGTTTACGACCAGCCATAAGTTAATAACAGTTCCATATGCATATCCAACAGCTTTTGCCCAGCCACTGAAGTCATAGTTCCCTATCTTCTCTGCCTGAGACAGCATGGAGCCCAACATAAGTTCCTCATCAGAACAATTTCCAATCATACTTGAACAGCAGTAAACGTGCTCTAAAATATCAATATTTGCTAATGAATTATGATTAATGTAGTAATTAGGCTTTGGAAGGTTAAATATGAGGGCAATGCCAACAAATACAACACTCACACTGGGACAGACTTTTCCCAACCTACGTGTCCAGGAAAAAATTGCCGATTCCGGCTCTAGTGCAGGAAGACCAGACGGCTCATTTCACAAGTTTACATATTCACTTGTCGACAGTGAAATATTCAAGTAGTAATCTTAACTCGGTAGCTCATCGCACCGAATCTCTGATAGAGTGGTTTACCAATAAAACCTGGTTTTTTCTGCTGCGCCTCAGCGCTTATGTTTGCCCTCACAGTCCTCACACGCATTTTGTTTTGTAAATAAGTGCGTCACAGTAAATCAATAAACCATAAGAGTTTAAGATAGGCCTGGCTTCCTTCTTGTTTAAAATCTTTTCTTTAATTTCGAAAAACTTCTGCCTCCAATTCATGTAAAAATTACGCATCCCCCAAACCCGGAGAAGGTACAAGCCCTACCGCCGTCAGGGGCAAGTGAAAAGTAAGCAAAGAATTAGGCAAGGGGTAAGAAGAAATGCAGAAATAAGTTTTCGCACCGAAATTCCGAAAAATTTCCGCCTTCGCCGGAACTTTTGTTCTAAAATTTCATAATTTTTCCAAAACATCTATCAAAATTTTGACATTTTTTCTAAAAATTGATAATTTTTCTTTAAATTCATTAAAAATTATGAGTTCATAGTACTGTTAGGGTTAAGTTATGTTTATGTTATGTTCCCTCATAGTTTCAATTCAATAATAGGAAACTGATCCATAATTTATGACTCATGGCTAAAGTTAAACTTTTGTCTTTAACATCTCAGCGAAGATTTCTCAAAGGCATGAAATTTACAGAAACATGTGCTAATATGCATACAAAATGCAGAATTCTATATATACAAAGGTATATTCTTCAAGCTTTAAAAAATCTTCAAACAATGTTTTGCAAGTATTTTTAATATTTTTGCAACAATAGTTTCGGTAGAAAGCAAGAAAGAGCTCTCTTATAAAATAATTAACTGCGCAGCAGGTTTACAATTACTGTCCGTCCAGCGGAAACTGAACCTTTTGCACAAAATCTTGGTTGTTACAGTTGCTGTTACATATTAATAAGTACCTGCTATTTCATCAAAATTCATCGTTATTCATCGTTATGTGTGCATCAGAAATTTCAATTATGGTATACAACGTTTCGCCTAATCGATTAAATCTGTTACTGAATGTGGGGCATTAGAATTTACTTTTTTATTAAGTATCGAGCAGATGGCCAGGTGGACGAGTCTTAAAGAAGTTGAAATTGTATTGTCCATTGTAGTGTTCTGCTGATGCTTAATTTGACAATGTAGTTCCATCAGCACTCCAATAAATAATTTCATAAAGGATGTTTCATTTCGGCTTAGCTTGGTTAAAAAGCTTGTACTTCGGCACCGTGACACAATGTCATCCCTTTTCGGGGGACAACTTGCTTGTTTTGCGATATCATCAATGTGCCAAGTTCTAGTTAAAAGTGGAAACAGATCAAGTAGCCAGTCAAGAGTAAGCTACAACAACAGATTGAACTTTTACCAGTTTTGCTTTAACGCTGAATAACTACTAGCTGTCAATGCCAGAGCAATTTCAGCGTAACTGCACAAATCTGAATGACTATGCTGTTGATCATGGTGCAAACAACATGTTCGCAAAACAATTTACAACATAACAGCTTGGCTAATACAAAGAATACTCACACAATGCGCAAAGCTCCACCCACATACGACGTGCACAGTCATTCATTATTAACAAGGGATTAGCCAAGACCAAACTAAAATAACTGGTACTCAATGGCTGTACTTTGCATGATTCACAGGTTTCAACAATAACATCAGCATAACAAGAGGACCCTAAAAGGGTATCGCTCTGCAACGGAGCATGAAAAAATGCATCAACTGACAGTTTACTTAATAGGCGATTTCGGCGGACCAGCTGTTAGGCAAGAATTTATGTTTTGGACAACAGTTAGCAGTATAAGTTACTGGATTTTTAAGGACGCTTACAGGCAACCAGACATTTTCGTTTTAGATTCAAAAACAAATAAACCACTAATTTTACAGCGTAAATATTGCTGTATTAAAGATTCTCACTGTTGTCAGTCGCCACTCCTGCTTATCAGTTAGTTGATTTAGATTTCTTTACATTTAGACTTTAGATTTATTTTGACCGGTTTTCAGATTTTTAGTTTAGAATTGCACTTTCAAATTAAGTTAAAACTTGCCTTAGCATAGAACTAAAGAACCATTGTTGTCCCTACTTGTACTAGGACTTTACAAAAAATGCACTGGCTTCTGGCACAGACTTGTGCCTATCTGCATGCATTTGACAGCCTTTAAAAATTACAGCTTGTTTGTCAGGCTGCTAATTATGAACTGGTTTTAGATGCGGCTGAACTAATTTGCATAAATATATTCTGGCTTTCCTGAAAATTGCATTTTCTTATTAATAGTTGGGGGGGCATGGAGCATGAAAACAACTGGAAATTTGCCGTCAATAGTGTTGTGAAGAAATCAATAGGGGGTGAAGAAGTCAATAGGGGGTGAAGAAATTAAAGCAAAGGAAATGACTCGGCAGACCCAGCCAGCAGAACCTCTAAAAAACTGAAAAACCATAGACCAATATCAGAAAACAATGCGCTCCCCTTGAGTTTAAAAGTGAGGTTATCTGAAATGAGCACGCAGGCCCCCTTCGGATAAAAAACGCTTGCAACAGCATACTAGGCCAATGCTGAAGATAGGCTGAGTAGGGTTAGAGAAGGGCATACTTAGTGCAAAGCATAGCCATTTTCACAAAAATCTTCTGTATAGTAGGCGATTGTAACAAGTTCACGATAACGCGTATACATATTCTGCAGCTTTATGCTGTAGCTGCTGTGACAATAGCTGATTAGGAATAAATTAAGATTAATTCCTAGGTGACAATTTTTACACAGCTTTACTATGCAAATATGCCAGCAAAACTGTTGTAATTGCTTTCATTTGGAATGTATTTCAAAGCATATTTTGTATTTACTTGGCCATTGCATTTTGCTGCCCATGAAAGCACTTAACCTGCAGGGTGCTTAAACGCTAAGGGCTGGTGGAAACTGAAGAAACAGCATTCCTTGTTGAGAAATTGTTAGTTCCTAGGAAACACATTTTGTACTTTTGTTATACTCCACTGGCGGTGTAATGTCTAATGAATTGGCATACTTCTGAGCGGTAACACAATTTGTTGTTTTTCAGTCCTGACAATACGTAGACGTATCACAGATCACAGTAACCAAAAACAAAATCTTAATAGTGATGCAGTATATTTAACTCAAACGTGCTTGTCAAAGAATGGGGTTTCGTTGAATGTCTTTCGCCTGCTGGTTTGCATTTAGCATCACCAGGAACCGGACGACTACTCATACATTGGCCAGTATCTGACCAATTTCCAGCGTTGCAGAGAACGAATCTACGACTCAATGATGCATAGACGCAGTCGTCAACTAAAAGCCCACAAAGAATGTCTGTCATCCTTAGTGGGCTTCTATTCTTGCGATAAAGAACTTGCTTAAGGTGCTGGTTTCCTTTCGGGTATTTTTGACTCCTACGGCTTTAATCCTTTACGCAAAGGGCTAAAACTTACGAACTAACCTATTTCCGTGCTCTTTAACATTTTAGGACCAGTCCCGTATTCTTAGGCCAAAAGATAAGAAAGTTTTGGTTTTTGGCCTTACGCTCCCAGTAGGTAGACAAGACACGGGATTGGTTGGTATGGCTGGAAAGAGGACTCGAAAATGAACATTTTTGCTCTTACAACCTTTGAGCTATCTAGAGTGGTTAAGTCAGTATAAGCAAAAAACTGTTTTTGGGGTCTAAAAATGGCCATTTTCGAGGAAATCAGTTTTTTCAAAATTACTGCCACATGTTAAGGACAAAATTTGTTTAGTTATACTCAATCCATACATCGTCCAAATGCACATTTTATGAATGCCTATTAGCCGGACTTTATTGACTTCAGCTACAGATTTGGCCGAAAAACCATGTTGGCAAAACTGTGATTATTTTGTTTCGAACATCGATTTCTCAAAAACTACTCGACGGATTCCGGAGATTTTCGGCAGAAACGAAATTCACACTTCTGCGGAGGGACGTTTTTCTTGGTTTGATCTAAAACATATTAAGTAGCAAGAAAACTCAATGCGAAGTTGCGAAATTTCGTGTTACTGTGCATTTGGCCGATTTTCTCGACCGTTAAGACGTGCTGAGCCAAATCCAAAATAAAGTCCCTCGGCCCATATGTCCTTCATATCGTGGAACAAAAAGAACTTTTGACTGATTCTTCAGTTTTGAGAAATCGATGTTCAAAAACGTTTGGTCTATATTCATCCTCTTAGATGTCAGCTTGTCAGAAAATTTCTGCTATTTTTTGCTAATTTTGCCAGTTCTGTAAGCTCATGTGCATTTACAGATAATAAGCTTTAAAACGATGTATAAACCTCTTTGCAACTCCCAAAATTGCGAAAGTTATAGCGTTTCAAAAACAATCACCACAAAAGCACTGCAGAAAAGGATACCACCACCTTAAGACTGAAGCAGTTAAGGCTTAAGGCTTAAGACTTGCGGAAGCACTGTCGACGATCCATGGCATTACAATCAGGCAGATCATATATTTTAACAACTTTGGACCAGCCAATGATGTCTAGTCAGTTTGCTTAGAAATACCGTGGGTTCAACCAAAATGCAGAAAGCGACAAAAGTTTTATCTTTTCAAAGTTTCAAGTCTTCCTTGATCAGAAGATCATACACTGTCTGTTTGTTTATAGTGTGGACTAAACACACACTGTTGTATAAATTGAACTGTCTTGTCATAAATAAACTGAAATTGTCTTTTACTGTTAAAACATGCACGAATGCTGCACCGATGGGCATTAGGAGATCTGTCACACTTGTGACCACTTAGTTTACGTGAAATCATGCAACCTCTTAACTTGACACTGCGTTCAGTCAAGTAACATAGTCAATTGTAACGTAGTCAATTTGGCACAAATATTGTTAACATTTTCTGTCTTTAAGCACAGCATTACGGGTTAAATGTAATGTTTAATGTTTCATGGCAAAGGCGAGGAGGTATTCATGTAAACAGACGGCACAGTTGAATTAAAAGCCCAAGTAACACCTTCTCCAGTTGAATTACTTGAAAAGGCTGCAGAGGAACTGGCAGCCGTAGTTGTTTCTACTGAAATATATGGTACCCGTCAAAATAAACACACGAACTTCAAGCTCTGAATACCCACTTATGAAGCTGAAAGATAAGTTCAAATTGTAGGTGCCAACTAAAATTAATTGCAAACTGAAAAGTGTTTGATTGTATATGCATTGGAAATGCACCCATACCTGCGTCTTCGACTCGTATTACAACCCGTATTACATTCTGCAAGGATGGTAAGCTTTTACTGTTACATTGCCGTGAAACAAAACAATTGTGGGATGTAAATCGTGGTAAATAGAAACCGGACTCTCGGTTGACCTGAGTTTGCAGTAAACCTAATCTCCTAATCTGAATCACGCTCAGCTAACTTAGAAAATCTTTGATTCTCAGCTTTCATATCTGATTTTTGTTTAATAATTGTGAGAATGTTGTTTTTAGTTGAAAATGCAATCGAGCTTACTACAATAAGTTCCATTTGTTTCAAACCCCGGTGGACAAATGCACTGGATATTGTCCGGGGAATGGAAGTGGCAAGTCGCACCAAAGGGACACACTGATTCAGGGCCTTCGAGTTCACATCGGTCTGAAAATTAGTATTAGCTAACGAAGTGCGTTTTGCAGCAGCCAACAGTCATATGTTACCTCCTGTTTTAGGGCAGCATTGCATCCAATGAATGACAATAAATTACTATTAAAGTTTTTCTTTATGTTTTGTGAGAACAATGTGGAGATAAGATACGCAAGATTCGCCTGTTTCAGAAGCTACTATGGTACCTGTGTTTGTGACTGAAACATTGTTGGATCCAAACTGAACAATCATTGAAAACCTTATTAGAAAAATTGTTCTTCCTCATATAGCGTCAAACTTGTAAATTGAAAACGGAACATTGAAAAATGGTGCCCAAATAAGTAACGAATTGGCTTGAAGTACGGAAAACGGAATAAGCGCAACGCTTTGTTCTGGTTTGATATTGAATTAATTGAAATGTAAAAGCAAATATGCTACTATAATTCAGTTGGCGCCTGATTTCATAAGCTGTAGTCGAAGTACCGTTGCTACCTTCATCAGACCAGTCGCCACAATCGTTGACTCCATCCAGCACCCAGTCTTGAAATACACAAATGCATGGATTGTTGCGGCACTGAAATATTGGTTGATCTTCGATGCTGCAGATTTTACTTGTACCTAAATTAAAACTGTGCTGCTGTGACAATTATTAGTGATGTATGAGTGATCACAGTTTTCCACACACATTTTTGTCTCCTTTCGGTTTAAGGTGATTCCTTTTGGGCACATATTGTTCGCAGACGCCCCAAATCAAGTTGAAATTAGACGAAACTGTTCAAAATAACTTATTCTAGCATTCTAAGACCCCTTCTTCAATCTCGCTTCAAAAATGCGACATTTGCGACCTGGACGATTTTTGCCTATTTTTGATAGCACACTACGATATCCATTTTTATAATTATATTCATTCGAAAGATCTCGTCGAGCTCTACATCTTTACTTTTTGAAGCATCTTTCTATCTTTTCGCTATCGTGAGATATAGCCGATTTTCATATTTTGACGTCCAAAACCGGTCATTTTAGCAGAAGTCAAATTATCCATAACTTCATTAGCTACGTAGGTCCGAGATTGCACTATTTGTGTCAATTTGAAGCTCCCACTGAGGCCAACTACCCCAGGCATGATCATCTTCATATTGCCATCCCATAAGCTGCAATGTTTGAAAATGTTGTTTTTGTCAAAATGCGACCAATTTTTTTCAGCATTTATTATGCCAGCTGGAGGGATGTCATTGAACACATGTGTTCAACACAAAAATACCCCGGGACCCTTTTTTAGTTGCTCCGATTCCTGTTTTCTAGCTGAAGTAATCGCTTGACAAAGCTGGGAAAAGTAGTCAAAATTCAGGTTCCGAATATGTTTGAGCCAATTTCCCTACAACGAAGAGCGATTTGATAAAAATTAAAAAAGGGTCCCCAGCTATTTGATAGAGGGTTCGAATGATATAAGCGGCTTCAGGCAGAAAAATTTTGTTAAGTCTACAAATATTCCGAAAAATTGCACTTGTTTAATAAATCGCCAATAGCGTCTGGAAAACCATAAGTAGGTCATGTAAGTGCCCAAGAAACAATTGGAGTTGGTAAGAATTTGCGAATTCTTTCAGAAAATAGTTTAATAGGTAGAGTGAGAGTGCAAAGCGAAGTTCAGTTTCTTAATCGATTGGGTCAATAGAAAGAACATTTTGAAACTGTTTTGGCTTGATGACCATAGCTGGGGCCCCCAAATTAAATCCAAGTCTTAACGACTTTATTGCGAACCCTGCTGTGCCTTTTCCAATTTAAAGTCTAATGGAAAGGTCAAATGGTGGCCAACTCTAATATAGTTTGAAGTGCAAATAGAGGGGGCCCCCATCAGTGGATATATAAAGATTACAAAAAGTAGTGTTGCAAAACAAGTTTTCATCTAAATTGAAAATTTAACTGATAAAACCTGAAAACGGAAGGCGTAAACTAACCTTTTAAGTATTATAATTAATGTAAACTTTAAAAATTATTTTTTATCTCTAAATCTTTATAAAATTATCTCTATTACCGTGTGCTAAAGTTATTGCCAACGAGTCAAGTCATTCAGAATCTGACAAAATTTCAGAAATTTCAACTTATCTTATTAATTGCGCGTAACAAATGACTTTGACAAGCCACTGAATAGAGATCCAAGGAAAGAATTTTATTTAGTGCTTTCAAGTTTTACTTTAGATGAAAAGTCAGTTGTTTTACAACACTACAACTTGTAATCTTTATATATGCACTGATTGAGCCCCCTCTATTTGCAGTTTAAACTATATTAGAGTTGACCACCATTAGACTTCAAACTGGAATCGGTACAGCAGGGTGAGCAGTAAAGTCATTAAGACTTGGATTTAATTTGGAAGCCCCAGCTATGGTTATAAAGCCGTGTTTTTTCATCGGCCATTCTGTCGATTTCCAAAAACTTCGACTGCAAATTCGTCAGCAACTGCTTATCCACGACATTTTATAGGTATAAAACTAACTCCTAATTGTTGTCAAGGCTGCTATGATAAATTTAGGTAGGGGAATTAGCTGACAAAGCAGTAGCAATTCTCTAAAGATAGGCAAAGTCTGAGGCATCAATATTAACGCGTTTTGGCTTGTAGTCAAAATAGTCAAAATTGTGTTAAGATTTATTAAAGCTAAAAGTTGCGTTATTTCCTACACTACAAACTAATGCGTTTAGTTACAGTAGAATAATCTTATTTACAATTAGAACGGTCCAAGCATACAAGGTCAGCCACCGATTCATCTACGCAGCGACAGCCATCACATTTCACTTTACCAGACCAACATTCTGAAACAAAACGCTACCATATGTAAAAATTAAGTAAACAAGCTTAATCAATTCACAAATATGAGTTGTTCACAGCAGTGCAAGCGTTATTTGTTCAACGAATTTCAAATACGTGCAATCATTATTCTTAATGCTTTCCGGCATAACGTTCCAAATTTGTAACGAGGGTGAAAATGGACGTTGTTTGGTCAGTGCAAAAAGTATTAGTCTGTCCAATGCTAGATCTCTGGTGCCCTTTTATCAAATGCAAGCCTGCTATATCCTGAAAGAAATTCTCAAAAATATGTTGTGTTCTTTTGTTTCTACAGCCTTAAGACTGATGTGAAAGTTTGATCAAAACTGTGCCATGTTTGCGTATGTGATTGGGAGCTTCCTGGAGCTATCTTGAAATGCATGCAGAAATAACTCAATTTATAGAGACAGTTTCGCAGATTTATTTGGGCTAGGTCTTATTTTACTGCTACAAAAATTGCTTCAGCTGCAACCAGTTTCGTTCAATTTCCAGAAGTGTCAGCTTAGGCGAAATTTCGACATTACTCGACTTTGACAGCTTCTAACTTTTGCTGGGTGCATCAGAGACCCTTCAAGGTTTACGTATAAAATGAACAGGAATTACTTGACTGCCCGATTTCTCTATGTGCTGTTAATAAGAACAGCAGCCAAAAATGACTCGGTCATTGCGCGCAGTCGAGTTTGCGAAAATTCATGCAGGAGAGAGTTAAACAGTCCTTGTATATATCGTTAGTCATATTAGAATTCTATCATAAAACGTCGAACATCGAAACATCGATGTCTGTCGAACGATAAAGAGAGGCAGCTCTTACATCTTATATTTAAAGATTAATATAGTAGGGTTAATCAGGTAAAAATCAGAGGGATGGTCTTTTTGACGTTTCTTTACTGCTTGATTAAACAATTGAAAAACATTAAAATTGACTATTTTAATAGACTAGCTTTAGCACACGGATTAATTTAATCCATTTGATCCGTTCATACGGAAATGTCGGTTACAGTTTTAACATGGCAAATTTTAATCCGTTTAGTACCCGTAACTTAAGGACCATTAAAAACAGGTAGAAAATGGCGGATTAAACGGATTAAAATTAATCTTTAAAGAAATTGTGATTAAGCAAGACAGTCTTATTAAAGTTTGCTTGCTGTTTTTAGCTCGAAGTAAGAATAGAAAAACACGAATAGATTAATATTATAATACTTCGTCGTTTAAAGAACTAGGTGCAAGCTTACTCCCGTTAACTCATTTAGCTCGCCACATCAAATTTCAATCTATTTAATCCGAGCTCCTGTTTGTTTAATGAGGTTTAATTCTAATGTTTTTCAATTTAAAACTTAAAGTTATATGGCCCTAGTCTAATCCATTATTGCCAACTACTCCTGCTCTCACCTATTCTGGCCGTCTGATCTTGCTCTCACCTTTATAATCAGAAAAGTTTTAATATGTAGTAACATTTTTAAGCAGATAAATAGTTCGTTTCGGCTCTACGTTTAATATTAACGTAACTCAGTAAAGGGCCATAACATTCTTTGCACTTGTGTACCTGCACTAATGCACTGCGCTGAAAGTTGTGCACATTGGATTCGAATTCCGGTTATCGCTCATTCCTCTGTGGCCCTGTTTCACAATCGATTAGAGCGTCTGCACGTTAAGCAGTGGACCCTGTTCTAGTCCCACCAGGTGTCCCATTTTTCATTAGTGGTGTGCAAGTTTCTTTCATTCTTTCAAAATTTTGCTTTTACTTTACTTACTCTTTCAGCAAAAAGACGTGGATCTTAAAAAATTAATTTTCGCCTTAAAAAGTGGCTCGGTTGGCTCTGTTTAATACAGAAAAGTCAAGCTTAACATGCTATTTAACTATTTAACAATTTAACTATATTCTTGTTCTTTTAACCTCGTAAGACCTCGGTGGTCCTGAAATTAATTGCAGCATTCTGTAAAAAGTACATCACAAATGAATAACCGACACAGTAGTGTTGGAATTCCACCTCAGTTAGCTCTGCAGCAGCACGCCTATGGCCTAATGAACTCACTTGCGACTCTTAAGCCAGACTACACATTGCACAACAAATCTAGTTCGGCGATTTTGCAGAAATCCAAACAACTTTCGACTGTTTCCAGAAATTGCCAAGATCTATGTTACGCTTTTTGTATTTTAATTGGATATGGCTTGCTTCAGTTTTACTGGTTTTGCTTTATAGCCTCACAACAACTAGTTTTTGATTTTGGCATGCTATGCAGGAAAGTTTCGATAGATTTCTAATGCATGCTGACACTGTTAACAGCGAGAAGTTGAAGCAAATTCCAATATGCTACCATTTCAATAGAATTAAATTCGTAGCTGGAAGCCCAATATGTGCGATACTAAAGTAATATCAGTAATATTATAAGTAATAAAAATTCTTTATAACATTCATTGCATCTCATAAATTGTAGTGAGATGCCTGTTTTTAACCAGCAACGCTTACGTTCATCATATCCTTCAGCGCAGTCTTCCACACAGTCATGGAATTTGCTAATGTCAATGCACTTTTCCCCACAGTCGAATTGGCCTTGTTCGCAAGATCCTGGGAATCTTGACAGCAGCTCTGGGCACATTAAAGCGCAAGTTATTTTATATACTTATGTGCTTAACATTTGTGTAGTTTGAAATTAAATGCTTACCTTTTTCTGAGTACAGATTTCTTTTTTCTTTCTTTATATTATATATACCATGTTCAAAAAGTTGTCAATATACATTTGTTGAATAAATTGACCTGTGCACATTTTGTTATTGAAAGAATTTTCTATTATAATTTATTTTATAACTAATTTCTATATAAATAATAAGGGTATTTCAAATCATGGTGGTTTCGAAAAGTTAATATTATTGGATAAGCAAACGTCAAGCTATCAATTCCATAACTTCCCAAAGAAACCATCTATGTACTTTTAGCTAATCAATATGTTTGTGGAGATAGCTCCATTCTTTTTGTCCGCATTATCCATAAAACGCGACCAGTTACATATATTTGACGCAGCCGGGGCGGGCCCAAATTTAGTACCCGCAGCGGCCCGCGCAGGCCGATGCGGGCCAATTTTTGGAGCTTGGTTTCTTTGTAAGCCATAGCTAAGGCCATGTCTTAAGATGTGGAACAACGTTAATTATTGTACCTAAGCTTAAGTAACACAGTGATTTTCCTTAAAATATTTCGCGCCTTCGACGCGATGCAATTGTTTTTCATCACAAAATCCCTACAGTGTAAATGATTATGTCTTCCTTATATTAAATGAAAAGATTTTGGTGGCCTAAATTTTAGGACGACGGCCTAACTATCATGAGCATTGGTGCACGAACTTCGACAAGCTTGATTCTACTGTGCTTTCGTAGCTCAGTTGGCAGAATGTGCTCCTAGTGTGCAAAATTTCGCGGGTTCAACTCCCACCGAATGTCCGAATTTTTTGAAACCAGGAAACATAAAATCAATTGATTATATAAAATGCCGTATCTTTTGTTAAGAACGTGTTGCTTTTATGTCGAAAATATTTGGAAAGTGTTTTCGTCTATCTACCTACAACCGCCTTCCAACACAATGACCGCATATCAATGTGCCTTTTTGTGGATTCGTGGAATATACGATTAAAGCTGAAAATCTTTTTATGAACCTTTGTGCAACATGATAAAAGTTGGTTTTCGCTGCTGGAAGAGAAAACATTTTCTGCAATTAGAGAAAACATGTAGTAAAAACAAGGGACGCACCCACTTGCCGCTAACTGCCGGCGTCTGGCCAGGAACGTCGTTGGGCCTTCAAATTGGACGTTCCTCCTTCGAACTCGAAGTTATTCGACTTGCGTGAGAAAATTACAAAACACCATTAGTGTAGCTTTCGCTTTAACATGTCCTGTGCCAAACATGTGATATTTTGTTGTTTTCAGAGGGAAAGTAGGTGCAAATTAAATGGTCAAATTGATTAAGTTTTAACAGTTAACTGCATGAGTGTCGTTTGAATAAATTACACTACCTAAGTATTGAAGACTCTGTACTTCTGCAAAAGTACAGAGAATGTCTTGACTGAAAAATATTTGTATAAACTATATAAATGTTGATAGTTAACTTGCTTAACTAAAGCTCATCTTTAAATACACATAACTTCGGAAGACATTAAAAGACAGTGAGGGCGTTTGCGGGCCAAAACTTTTGTATGCGGGCCGCGGGCCGGTCCTGTGCGGGCCGCCTGGCAGGTATGGGCCGCAAATTTCGGGTTTAAGTTAGACCAGTAAAGCTTAAAGTCATTTCCAAAACTAGCTTTCAGAAATGTTCCCGTTTACTTTCAATAAGCAAATATGCTTACCTAATGTTCTGGTCATAGTTTGTGGAGGTCCTGTAGTTTGGCCAACTGACAGCGAAGTTGGCAACAATAGAGCAAACAGGAACATTTCCGCCCCGTTAAAGGATAAATCAACTGGAATGTCGTAATGTAGCACTTGCTTAAATACTTTGCAACATAATGGAAACAACTAGAATGATTTGCGCCAACTATGAAAACCAACTCAATTTAAGCAGTAATTCCCATTTTCTGAGCAAGCCGCCTACGGTTGATGCAATAACTGCCCCCAAAACCAACCCACACTGATTGCAAGACAAAACGGTTGCCGTTTCATTAAAGTGGGCCCCTTGCTAAAATAACAATAATGAAATTCTATGAATAGTTTCCAACTTATAATTACCTACAATAGTTCTCTGACTAAGTAACGACCGGTACAAAAATCTAAATAATGTTAATAACCCGGATTGTAAGCAAATACTTTCACTACTTCTTCAGAACAGTTGCACCGGAAGAAATGCATTTTACTTTAATCTCTATACGTTTAACCTGAATAGTTTATTGAAACAAAACTCGGTTTCTGTTTTTTGCGTCATCAGCTTTATTTCCACAGTTTTTGTGTGTACTGCACCATAGTAGTGAAATTCAAAAACGTTTCGAGACACAAGCTTAGTAAACCAAAACGGGACTGGTTTAAGAATAACCTGTTTGATTAAAAATAGACTTAACTTTTTGTTAATAATAGCAATCTAATCTGGCTTGGACCTTGCTGACAAGTTATTTGAAATGCTTCTTCAGGATACGTATGCACAATGTGACGTTCACTCTTCGTTCTGTTTCGATTTTGTACAGGGAAACAGGGCAGAGAACCAGATAGACTCCATTTTTGTCGGCAAACGATTACTTAATTCCTCTGCTTTACTTATGAAGCAAGCCTGTCCAATCCTGAAAAATAATTTGTCGATCCGATCCTATCCGATCCACATCACTATTTTACATTATATCGCTTTAATGTGGCTGTAGTTTAAGTTTCTGAGCCAAAGCTTGTGCTTTCACGGTTATTTGTGTGCCATTTTCGGGATTATTGAGTGATCACTGAACAGTAATGAATTAAAACTGTCATGAATTTAATCAGGCTGGTTCTGACGCTTTCCTTTGATTCACTAAACAATCATATATATGCTAGTGTCGATAAGAACAACAGCAGTTAGGTGTAATAAATTTGGTTGTATTGACTTTTACTGTCCAGATCTTTTGTCGTAACTTTCACCTGGTGGAGCACAGCATGTTCTATTTTCTTCAGGTGTCTTATCCACTAACAAAGTAGAATTTGAATAGAGCTAGATGCGTGGGAGATGCCGTTTTCTTTATGTAAGCATAATAGTGAAGTAAATCAAATATTGTTCTGCAGTTTCTAGCGTACATTTGCAACAGGAGGCTGAGTTAAGAAGAGGAGTGAACCGCGGTAGACATCCACGTGTATCAGGATGGTTCAAAATTATTTCTTTGTGTAAAAAACTAAAAGCGAACGTTGTGTGGGAGGAGAGATGAGCGAACTTCCTGAATGAGTCAGCTAAGATGAGTGAGCTGAGTTAGACTCCGGCCAGCACGCGTATGGTGCCTAGTGTGTTCAGCTACTATGCGATACTACAATAATCGATTTTATTCAAAGTGGTGCAGCACTGTTTGACACCGTTTGCCTTAAAACTGTTAATTTTTATTTTATTCTTTTATCACTTTGCTCGTAATGTCTTAATAGATTCTTTTTTTGTAGACATTAGCATTAATGCTTTTATTTCCCACTTGGTGTCTAGCATTCTTTGAAAACGATTTCGCCTTCGCGGCCAGATAATCAAGCGACTGAGAGAACATAATTTTGCTCGGTACACAATACTTAAAGGATTTCGTGATACCAATTATTCACTCGAGTCTACATTGTATTAGCAAAAACATAAAATGCGTCAATTCGTATATACTGAATATGCTCGCGTGAAATATCCAATTCCAAGCTTAAGGTAAAGGCTGAGTTTACTGAAAGCTACAATTTCAAATTTATCAGATTTTTCAGATCTTCACAGGTAACCCTGTGAACATTAACTTTCACATAATTTTCTATTTCATTACCGACTTCTTGACTTGAGCATCTAACAATAGTATTTTTAAAAGTTTCCGCATTAATATCTTCAGTAACAGAAACATAGATGGCTTGCTAATATTTGTCTAGTATTCCACAAGTCAGCCTACCAGCTAAGATCGCAAGACAAGCCATGTTTTCTTATATGACTCTTGGATCCCAGTGGATCTTCTATTGGTTCTAGTCGAACAAATAAATTAAGATTAAGGTTATGTGTCATCATATTATGCAAACCTCCACAAGCTTAATTGGTTGGAGTTTTTCTGAAACCTGTTACAAATAAGACAAAAAATGTCAGAGACGTCAGCGTTGGACAATGCTTGACAAAATCCATGCAATTGTCCAATACCTTCGTTGAATCCGTAGTGTAGCTCCAAGGTTCAGTTTGTGTTGTAATGAACCTTTAGGTCGCTCGTAGTGCAAGCTTTAACATGTAACGGGGTTTGAAGCAGACCCCGATAAAGCTCAACGTTCAAGATCATCACTATCTTCTTCACATCCTTGGGCAAAATACCTGTCTGTCTCAGTGACCGTCCACCTTTAGGTAGTGCTCTCGTAGGACTACAACTTAATCTGTTTCTATTCAGTGGATAACTGATCTATTAAATTTTTCTTTTTGCATCTTGTCGCTACTAGTAGTACTAATAGAATATTGAAGCAAAAACTAAAGACTCGACTACTGCCACAATCAACGAGATGCGGATCATAGAATTCAGTGTCGGATTAGTATGCTGTTCCGGCTTCAGCTCTACCATTTGGGCTGATGCGTGCTGCAGTCCGCTTGTCGTCGTTTTTGTGCTTCTTTCTATGTGCTTCTTTGTGTGAATTTAAGAACGTGCGTAATATCAATATGAAGGCAAATGTGAATGAGAAAATGGCAGTAGCAAAAACATGACACTCAAAATGGTTATTTAGAGATGGTTATTCTTTAGCATTGTCCAACAGTCACTTCTTTTTCGACATTCGATGAAAGCTCGGTTCAAATTTGGGGTGCAGATCTCATGTATCATTTCGTATGTGGTTATCAGAGTTTTAAGAAAGATATTCATATGAAAATACTCGGGATAAAAAGTCAGAAAAGGCTGGAAGTAGCATTATCTGAATTTGCAAACGAACCAGAACAGTCCAAACTTGTACATCCTGTGTTCAATTAAATTGGTTGGAGATTGGCTTCATCTTCCTAAAAGCAATGTCTTATATCTGTTTAACACTAACTAATAAATAACAACATCTAACTTTAATAAATGCATATCAATATTTAAATATTTGCAAATCATTTTGAGGATACCTTTTATGTGAATGAACTGAACAGCGCGGGAATAAAAGCATGACAAGCAAAATGCAACGTCGTTATCAAGAAGTTTTTACTATATAGGTATTTTTGTATCCAACTTGTTTTGTTTGCGTTTTTAAATATCCCCTCAAACACAGCTGGTTTGGTGCCTAGACCAAACTAAAGTTGCATGCTAAACTCAATGAAAGCTTGCCTGGTTTCAAAGCTCATATAAGTTTATAAATGCGGCAGTTTTTATAAAGTGCATTGAAATATAAAAACGTTAAATTCAGCCAAGTTGTGCGTAAACGTTACCACACTAACTAACTGTATAGTATCGACTACGTGGTAGTAGTTTCACCTTAGCTTTGCCATTCCTTTTCTGCCAGTAGTCAAAACAGGGATACGTCGAAATTATAAACTTTCAAAAAATTTGCAAATGTAACTTATTACTAAGCCATAGCTAGCTTCAACCAACAGACACAGCAACATAAATAAACAGCAAACCTTATTATTATTATTTATTTGCCTTCGAGCTCGAAGGATTAAATGTTTAATTTTGCACGCTATGTGTCAACTGCTTTGTTCACAATGCTCTGTTTACACATATTTCAAGTAGGGTTTTTCTCGAAAAACTTTGCGAACTATTACGAATTCTTCAAACGTTTTTGTGGAATCTCGCAAAAATGTTAAAAATTCCGAAGATTCGAGAATTTTAAAGGAACGCTAAAGGAGAAATTTTGCATTGCAAGTGCTGCAAATTTCAAAAGACGTTGCCGATTTACGGTCATTGAGCGAAAACCTGGCGATTGAGCTGTCGGTTCATAATTTTGCAAGTGGAACATTTTAAATTAAGATAGTAATAACACATGAAACAACAAGTGTAAATGCAATTCTGAATGAGCCATTGTTTCGGATATGTCGGATTCACAGCATTTTAATTGCTCTTTCTGTAAATGCAAAACGAGGCCGTTCTATTTAAAAGATTTAAAAAATATAAAAAGTATTTTATTAGACTAGGTTACTGTCGCCTTCTGTCCTTTCATTTGGAATTTGAATTTAGGCTTTAGGCTTGAAGTTTTTTACAATTTTTTGAATATTAAAAGCTCTGCTCAATGCTAAAAGATTTGTGTCAATACTGGTCAGGTTGGTGTCAAAATCTGAATCTTCAAAAAACAAACACTTTGCCCACATCCTATTTCCATGGTACCGTAGTCAATTTGAAATACATTCATAAATACACACATAAATAAATAAATAAATAAATAAATAAATAAATAAATTAATTAATTAATTAATAAATAAATAAACAAATAAATAAATAAATTAAACATATTCGTAGACGTTTGTCAAGAGATTTCTTGGCCAAAAGCAAAAAAATTAACTGCTATCTTATACTAATTCATGCAGATCTCACATTTGAGAAAAAGCTGCTCACATAGCTAACCGTTAAATTTGCGGTTTTGCTTTTAAATACTCGCTACAGCATACTTATGGGCCACAAAATACACGAGAGTGCTTGGAGTCTGAAAGGATAAAAGAACCTTAAAACTAATCCTCTTATCTCAGAGCTGTGTTTTTAAAAGATAATCTTCATAAGTTATCTTTCCCATATTTGCATGGTGGAGTGCAACAAGAAATGTATACAATAACTGCAGTGAAAAGATATCATAAGCGTCATAAGCATTATATATTGATTAATGTATTGTTATTGCCCGTTAATTGATACTCGTATGCCATTACTGTACGTTGTGTGCATAAAGGAAAGTGAATCCACTTCAGTTAACTGGTATTCCAGTAGAGAACATAGGGTCCCCAGTTGATGTCCCCACAAATGAACGATTCGTAGGACGAATTCCGAGACTGGTGAACAATTGGATAGTTGCAGTAGCCGAGCTTTCTGCTTCACCTGTTAACAGAAGTATTATGATTTATGTATATGCTGCGTATTTTCACGGTTGAGCGCCGTTTTAAACGTACAGTATTAGTTCATGTGGGCATTTCAAGTAAAAAATTCAGTTTATGGTTTCATCTGCTTACGTGCTTACGCTGGCACTTGCCGACGTCAAGAATTTTTAGTTTTCCACGCCTTAGGAAGGGATTGCAAAAATCAACTCAAGTGGAGTCTTCCATGTTCAGTTCTCCAATTGAATTAAATGCTCTCTGTTTTTTGAAGTACTTTTATTGTTTTAGCGAGACAAAGCGCTGCTCGGATAGAATCTTGGGGAAATGGATTGACGACATTGCGTGAAGCGAATAAGAAATGGATATTCATCAATTTTTAATTTAACATAGCGGTCAACCAAAGTTTATTTACTAAAAAGCAGTGCTGTATTATGCGTTTTCTTCCTCAAATACAGCAGTTTATGACTTACACAATGATGTATCGCCGCACAATTCGGTTAAACTGACGAAGTGTGCAATAAATTAACCAGAATTCGTCAAATTCTGAACCAAAAATATCTCTCTTCCTATGTTATTTCCTCGAGCATATAAACAACCCGAAGTAAAGCTTTAGAAGATATGTTTTAAACTGGTCTAAATCAACTGGTGAAGTCGGAAAGCGAAACAATATACGTGTTCAGTATGGTACTTTCTGGTTTCAGTTCAATTTAATTTTTAAGGGTACTTATTAAGAGATAAAATCTGGTAGTAGCGCTGGCATTGTTACCTCTCTCACTGGTTTGCACCAACTGTGATTAGCATATGATTAGCGAATTTCGTGCTAAGCAATTGCTTAACAAGTGCTTAATCCCAAACTTTTTTGCACCAAATTAAGTTAACCAACTGATAAGCAGATGCTAATTAAATGCTCAAGAAGTAGATATTTAATCATATTCTGGAGGAGGATTAACTGCGAAATTCCTGCTAAGTTTTTGAAATTATTACTATCTCGAGTCAAACCTAATGGCAAAAATGTTTGCTAGATACTTAGAAATTTCCCATGTTGCCGCTAATAGCAAGAAATCAAGTTAAAAAGTTCGCAAAACAATTTTCAAAGTTTTACATGATGAAAGCAGTGTAAGAGCCTTAAATATTTGGAAATATTCGACACTTCTAGTGCCATATACTACAGCTGACACAACAACAGTACTCATGCCAGATAGGGGCATGTATAATCCAACCGATTTAATTCATAAATTGTTTTCTTGCAGCAAATTTAAATACCGCTGATGTATTTCCTGCGAAAAGGTTAGGCAAGTGATTAGGAGATGCGACAGTTCTTGATGATCATGATCACATGATAATGACATAAAATTCCAGTAGCGGATTGGTTCAAATACAAAACTCCAGCATTTTGATTCGCTATTTCTTGGCAATGCTAATAACCTTTGCTAAGCAAATGCTAAACTGATGATCTCTTAATCAATTGCTAATCATATGTGGTGCAAAGGAGTTGTTGCTAACCAAATGCTCAAAATTAGCACTTGTTTAGCTGATCATTTGACCTTTGGATTAGCAAATGCTTAGCAAATAGTTAATCACATTTGGTGCAAACGGCCGTCTGTCATGATTTCGGTTATTTCTTACTTTTATTGATTTTCTGAAAACATCTTAAACTTCCTTAAGGTTATCTAAAGGTACGTGATTTGCACGGACGCTGTTAAATTTTGAATGCTGCAGGTTGCTCTAAGTATTAGTAGCAGAAAGAAATGTCAGAAATGAAATTGTCACTTCAGCACCTGAGACCCGAAAAATTCGGGTCTCGTGTGGGACTCGAAGCCACGGCTTTCGGATTACGCTCCCACGCTCGCCAACTGAGCTACCGAGGTTACAGTCGCACCAAGCAGAAGGAGTTCGTATCCAAAGCCTAGATTACGTTTATTCAGTTGGTGGGGATGAACACAAACAGCGACATAAGCTGTCTTTTTGCGAAGAAGTCGACCAATTTATGTACAGTAAACTAAATCCTTTCAACATACTTGACAAAACAACTTAGTTCTGCCTTTATGTAGTATTAACACGATATGTTTACGTGACTACATACACCTGCCGCAGCATAAGAAACTCATAAAGTTATCTACCCAGTAAAACGGCATTTTATCTGCTTTTCGAAAACTGGTAAATTGTTTACTTCTATGCCATAGTTCTTTTCTAAGGTGTGCGCACGCAGAGGCTGATACATTTCTCAAAATGCCTTGGACTGCGACAGTTGAATAGTTCCAGAGCCCGTGATCCAGTACCGTTATCTCTAAATGCGAGGTTGCTCTTGTCAAAACTATGACAGTATTGAGAATCATGCACATCCTTAGCAGAGAGTTTGGATATGTTTTTGTTCAGTCGTGCCATTAACATGTTACCCCCACAAAGCCAATACTCTCGTCAAAATAATACATCTCCGTGTTGTTTCGATTTTGTGTAATGACAAACAATCTGTAATCTCAGCTGATATGGTGAAGGTTAGCTCTGTTATTGACTAAATCGTGATTGAACTTCTGATAATCAGTAAATGATGACGTAGTATTTCAGATGCAAATAACGACGGGGAATTAGTATTAATTTGTTAGGAATTAGTTAGTTAGTAACAAATAGCTAGCAATTTGCTAATGCACTTGTAGCAGCTTAAATAAATCAATTATAAATAAATAAATAACTGTAGTAACACATCACACATTCTTTTACTGACGCATAGGTGAGGTTAAATCAATTTTAAAGATACTAAAACTAAAGCTAAATAACACTGTACACAAATGTTTGGTACCGTTTAACACTATATATGCCAAAACATTAATTAATACAAATAGTAGAATTTAAAATAAAACCAATAAAGCTTTAATTAATAATAATAATAATAATTATTATTATTATTATATTAACAAGCTACCTTAACTTTTACGATAACAATAATAATAGAATTTTTATCGTCAACTTGTAGAGAATTGCGAAGCTTGCAATTTCCTCTGTTGAATTTTTTATTGAATGAGCCATGCGGTCAGGAGAAGCGCGTTATTTTGCGGGGAATATTGATGGTGTGATTTTTCAAAGCAAAAAATTTAGTTTAACCTTACTTTGATCCATGACTTCTAACTTAGTAACAGCTTTAATTTCTAAACTTAGAATTGCATTTTTAGAATGCTGACAAAGGAACCTCACAAAGTGTTGATTGGATCTAAATTATCCATGTTTTTGCAACATAATTTTCAGTCGTTGCATGACGTCACACTGTGATGAGAAAATCATCAGTTAGCTGACAAAAATTATTCAAAGGTAGGTTCTATTTACTGAAGAAATTTAAAAATGTATTTTTGATGAAAGAAAATTATCGCTTATTTCATTTAAATGAACGAAATGAATCAAATAAGTGTTTCTGAAAATTTAGGTAAAATCCTCGAGAATTTTGACTCAGACTATATTTTAAACGAGTTCAGTATTCTGCCATCAATCAGTGCAGCAGACTCAAAAACAGCCCTTAAAGAAGCGGGCCAGTTTGCTTTTGAATTAAGATTTAATTTCGAGTTAATAATTTGATAAAAAGATTAAATTAAATCTATAAACACCAATTTGGTGCACTGGTGAAATGTGGAAAATTGCTAAAGAGAAGACGCCCAACCACTAGTCCTGTAATAATATTAATCCCGGACCTGTGATGCTGGGATGACAGCCTCAACGGTGGCTGCAGGGCAGCGGTGGCAACGTCGGCCGGGTAATCTCCACAGGGAACTGAGGAGGGAACAAAGGCGGCGGCTCAGGGCTCAGAGGGCCCACCAGGCGATGGCGGGTGGACGATCTGATCCCATCATCCCAGTGGCACCGGCTCAACGCCTGGCTGACCCTGTTAGGGGCCCCCGTGGGCCCTCGGTCAGCCGGCGTCGGTGCAACGGTTGTGCTCGGAATGGTCATCCGTGCACTCTCCCGGTGGTTCGCCTGGTAGCGTCAAAGGCCTTAATGCAGTTCGGCGGTGCCCGGCGTGGAAGTCCCAAGTCCATCAAGCTCGGCACGGTCAATACCCGGTCCATTCGCCGAAATACCGGCGAAAAAGTCCAGTTGCTGAAGGAACTCTTTGTCAGGGAGGGCCTATACACAGTCTGTCTCTGCGAGACCCGCCTACCCGGTTCTGGTACCCTGGACCTGGAAGAGGGATGGTCCTTAGTCTACCACAACACGCCGGATGCCATCTTTAGCGGTGTTGCCGTCCTCCTCTGCGGCGGCTGTCTGGCGGGTAGCAGGGTCCCAGATCATCACTTCCGGGAACGGAAGCGGGCGTGTGATGGCCCTCTCTCTCAGGTCTGCTGGCAAAGAACCCCCTTGGCACGTCATGGTGGCTTATGCTCCAACGGCGAAGGCCCGCACCGACGATGTCGACGCCTTCTTCCTGTCCATGTCTACGGTCATGGGGCAGCTGCCTCGCAGGAGTTTCCTCTGGCTCGGTGGCTACCTCAATAGCCTGGTCGGTCGGCGGCTGGATGATGAGGATGAATTGACGGATGTCCTTGGCCCCTATGGTGTGTCCGACAGGAGGAACCATATGGGCACCCGTCTCATTCTGTTCTGTCAGCTGGAGGGGCTCCAGATCACGAACGGTTACCACCGACTCAACGTCTCGCACCTGGCCACCTGGTATCATCCTAGATGGGGCTACCCGGCTATGCTGGACTGTCTTTGGTTCGGCAGGAGTTCTCCATCTGTGTCCGGCGCACAATTGCGAGGCCTGCCTTGGACGTAGGCTCAGATCACAAACTCCTGGCTGTGGTGATCCGTCAGCGGCCGAATCTGGCGATCCCGACCGGTCCTGACCAGAAGCCGCCTCTGGCTCCCAAGCTCCTCCGACCGCAGAAGATCAACGTGGCTGCCCTCAAGGATCCGGTGGTCAATGCCCGGTATCTGCGTGCTGTCAATGGACGAATTCAGGAGGAAAATCCGGACATCTCCCGGCTTACGGAGATAATCCGGGAATGTGCAGTTGATCAAATCGGGGTCAGAACGAAAACTCAGAAGACCTGGATGGCCCAGAATCAGACCGAAATCCAGCGACTGGCTCGGGAACGACAGGAGGAATTCCAACTCTACCGATCCAGACGCTCAGTCCGCTCCCGACGCAGGTATCGGGAGACGGTTCATCGGATACGGCGGAGATTTCGAGAGATGGAGGAGCAGTGGTTTTTGGAGAAGGCAGAAGACATCGAGCGGAGCTGGCGGGACGGAAACCCGCGAGGTTTCTATCAACAGATCAACGAGCTGGCCAAGGAATTCCCGTCCGGCGGCCTGAAATTCAGGCCACTGGGCAACGGTGACCTCAGGCTGGGCAGCCTTGGAGAACATTTCGCTAGGATCCTCAACATCAACAGGCAAGTGGATTGGTCTGTGCTGCAGGAACTCCCCAGATACAGGAATTCAGTTGACTGGAGCCCCCCCTCCTTGGAGGAAGTCCAGCGGGCGATCAGGAGACTAAAGAATGGGAAGGCCGAAGGACTTTCTGGAATTCCGGCGGAGTGCATCAAGAATCTACCTGCCGTGGCTGAAGCTCTTCATCGGGCCGTACTAGATCTGTGGGGAATGGTGAAGAAGTCCCGGATTTGCCAACTGGCTGGCTCGATGCCATCCTGGTGGCGCTCTATAAGAACAAGGGATCGTACGGAGAGGATAGACAACTGGAGAGGCATAGTGCTGCTGGAAGTCTTCTCCAAAACGGTCAACATCATCCTAAATTAGCGGCTTCAGGCGGTAGGAGAGGAGATCTGGGGAGAGGAGCAGCACAGATTTCGGTCGAACAGGGGAACTGTGGACTGCATCTTCGCTATGCGGCGGCTGGTTGAAGATTTCGGTGACACCTCACCGGCCGCTAATTTCGACGACCGGCTGCATATCCTTTTTGTGGATCTGAAGAAGGCATTTGACTCCTGTGATCGGTCCCTGATCTGGGACCTGCTGGAACGATGTGATATTCCACCCAATCTGATCGCCCTGATCCGGTCTTTCCACGACGGTTTCGGGGCGCAGGTCCTGTTCCAAGGGAACTGGGAGCCCCTTTCCCTATTTCGACTGGTGTCCGCCAGGCATGTTGCTGTGGCCCTACTCTCTGGAACTTCTACTTTTTCTTCGTGATGTGGCTCTGGAGGTCAAAATGCAGTACTGAGGTCCCGGACTTCGGCATCCGTCTCCAGTACAAGAAAGATCTGAAAATCCGGTCAGTGACAAGGCAGCGGTTGCTGAAATCCAACGAGTCTAGAATCGTCACCGACCTTGAGTATGCTGACGTCACTGGAATCTTTAGCCGAAACGCCGAGACATTTCGCCGGTGCACGGAGATCCTCGACGAATGTATCTCCAGGTTCGGCGGGGAGATCAGCCTGACGAAGACGGAATGGATGCAGATCCCTGATGATGATGATGATGGATTTCGGCTGGAGCTTCGAGGCTCTGAAATCAAGAAATCTGGAGAATTCTGCTATCTGGGATCCTTGGTCGGCTCGGAACGGAACTCGCTGTACGGCTGCATTCCTGACATCCGACGGCGGATCTCCCGGGCATCCCTAGCATTCGGAAGGCTAAAAGGGGTCTGGAGATCAGGCCTCACCGCTAGGACCAAGGGACGGATCCTTCAAGTCTGCGTTGCCTCCGTCCTCCTATATGGAATTGAAGCGAAAACGGTGAACAGACGGCAGATGAACGACCTGAGGCAGTTTTGGTACTACTGTCTTAAATCCATCAAGGGACTGCGGATGCAGGTCCGACAGACGGACCTGTGGGAGGAATTCGGTGTACCGAACGTCAGGGATCTGGTGAGGCGACGGGCGGCTAGTTTCATGGGTCACATTGCTAGAATGCCTGCGTCCAGAGTTCCCTTCCAGCTGGCCTTCGGGCATGCTGAAGACAGGAACCCCCCACTGAGCATCGGGGGAATGCGAAGAAGATCATGGATTGGTACAGGGAGGTTGCCAGGGCTTTGCCTGGTGTCAGCCCTCAAAACTGGCCCCTCCAAGCTCAGGACAGGGCTTACTGAAAGAACTCTACCCGGGGACTAACGGCCTCTCTGCGACGATCAGGTGGACCATTCCCATGCCCGGAGCCTAGCTGTGGGGAGGGCTTCGACTCCCAGCTGCTGCTGCACCGACATCTGCAGCGTTGCCACACCGCCACAGCAGCTACCTCTGATGGCTACCCATGCCCTCATTGCCATAAAAGCTTTACCTCTACCCATGGGATGAAAATCCACGTTGGCAGTTACTGTAAGCTGAAGCCACCTCCTTCTCCGGAGGGACGACCGGGTGCTGCTGATGGGGAGCCGCATCCTGTCCCGGGGTCGCCGGGACCCCCGGGCCCCCCAGAGCTCGCTGATTCCGGGTCCCTATTCCGAATGATCATGAAGGGACCCACCAAAATCTACCAGTGTAACATCTGTGGCGTTTCCAGAAGATCCCATGTAACCATCTCTCGCCATATCAATGCTGCGCATGGTGAGCAGCGAGAATCGAAAACCACCTCCCAGCCGGAGCCGTTCGGACCTTCCCTGGGTGCCGGGGGCCTCTCTGGCAACCGACCGGACCCGGGTGACCCCAGAAGGGTCATCTGCAACAAGTGTGAAAAATCCATAACGAAGAAAAACTGGGCCCGCCACGACGATCGGTGTGGGCTATCCCGCTGCGCTGTGCTCGGACGGGCAAACGGCGCAACAACAATAATATTAATAAAATAATAATAATAATAATAATAATAATAATAATAATAACAATAATAATAATAATAATAATAATAATAATAATAATAATAACTGCGACTGCAGGAGCGTGTTGCCCACCTGCATATTCCATTTAGGTTACAGCTTTATTTCCTAAGACTTTGATAGCCTCTTGTTCAAGAAATAGGTTCTTCTGCAATATGATTGGTTTTATTCGAATACAATAATGACAACACCTTCATCCTAAAATGGTTGCCCTTAAAAAGGCAGTTAGGATAAGTGATTTTCCCATTACACTTTGTTAACACTACTTCATACAAATGCTTGCCTTTAAGAAGAAAGTTGGGATAAGTGATTTTCAAGTATACCTGAATATATACTACTTCATACAAATGGTTGCCCTTAAGAAGGCAGTTGGGATAAGTGATATTTTGACTAAATTTTGATTGCAGATTTAGAATCTGCGTTCCCGGGTTATCCTAGAACCAACATTTCAGCCAAATCAGAGATAAAGCGTTTTTACCGTTTTTGACACGTTTATCTTAAAATGGTTGCCTATAAAAGGGCAGTTGGGATAAGGAATTTTCGACTGAATATAGCTACAAGTTACTTGATACACCCTTCTTAACCGTGTTCTAGCAAATCCACCGGCTAAACTTGACTAACGAGTTAAAAACACATATATTAGGCGTTTCTGGGCAGTTTGCTCACTTTTGTGGTCTCCAACAGTGCAACTTTTGGCCATATCTCGAGATTCTCAAAAGGTAGAAAATTTCGATTGCGCATTTAGAATCTGCGTCCCGGAATTACCCTAGGACCGAGTTTTCAACCAAATCGGAGACAAAAGTTTTTGACCACTCCTCGGAAATATAAGAACAAACATTCGTCTTTTTTGGACCTGTGATCTACGGTCGTATCCGTTTCGAAGAAAACTGGAAAATTTGTTTTTCCGGTCTGATGCTCGGAATCGCGGACAAAAATGTTAGTTTTTGGCACAATGAATGCTTAAGGCTTCCTTCATTTCACTGGTGTCAAAACAATTGAATGTCCTTTCTATTTCTGGTTTCAAGCTGAAGTTGGAGATTTCATGGGCTATTATCCCAGTATCCGGTTGGTCCGGAAGCTAAATTGTTTCATTTCATTTATATAATATTTGGTCTATAACTAACAAGCCTAAACATAAATTTTCTCCATGTCCTCTGTCATGTTTGGACCGTATTATTTTTAAAATTGTTGATTTTTCTTTGCTTTGTCTACTTGTTAAACCGGATATGAGATTTGATCCCATGCGCTTATCTTTGTTGCATCGTAGATAACTTATTTCTGAATCATCTTTCAACCCGGTGTTTGTAAACTAGACATCCGGTTACCGGCAATGAACCGAATGTGATCCAATTTTGGGAAATGATTTGGGCCGAGAGTCAATATACTAGAATGAATTTACTAGCATTTTTCTTAGGAATCTAAAATGTTTTTTTATCGATTTGGTATCCGGTAACCGGATACAGGCCCAATATTCTGGTTTCAGCGGAATCTCCTTCTTCTGAGGATCTTAAAAATATATACTTTATATAAGCTACCTTCAAGTGTTTACTCACGACAGGCGCTCACATTTTGGTTCCAAGATTATTGGTCAGACTTTAGATTGTCTGGTATTTGTAGGGTATTTTCGGGTGCGAAACATACGTGTGCTTGGGGGGGGGGGGGGTGGGGGGTTTTACCCCCCCCCCCCCCGACCTGAGCTCACCCCCCCCCCAGAGGGGCCCCTCACCCAACCAGAATCCTGATTTTTCAGGAAATCAGGATGGAATTTGGCGAAACTTTTAGAAATACGCTCTTTTAGCATTTTAACACCCTCCGCGCAATCCCGGTTCAGGGCCATTTCCGATCGGGGCGGTTTTTGCCAATTTCTGAAAGTTTGGCTGAAGCTATACAGTTATGACTATATTCATTTGAAAGATCTTGTTGAGCTTCACATTTTTGCTTTTTAAAGCAACTTTCTAGCTTTTATCTAGCATGCGATATAACCGATGTGCTTGTTTTGGCGTCGAAAACTTGTCATTTTTGCAGAAATCAAATAATCCATCATTTCTTGAACTGCACAAGCCGGAAAACCAAACTAAGGGCGTTGATCTGAAGGTCTCACAGGGGCAAATTATCCGATGGATGATCGTCTTCCAACAGCTATCCCGTAGGCTACTATCATGAAAAATGTAGTTTGAATCATGTATCATGAAGTGTAAAACACGACCAATTTTTTCCAAAGATTGTGGAGCATTCATCATGCAAGCTGGAGGGCTGCTACTTAACAAATGAGTTCTGCACAAATATACCCAGGGACGTTTTTTAGTTGCCCCGATTACTGCTTTCTAGCTAAAGTAATCGCTTGACAAATTTGGGAAAAGTAGGCAAAATACAGGTTACGCACACATTTCCGCTTTTTTCTCAATAACGAAGAGCGATTTCACAATAAATAAAAAACTCGACCCCAGCTATTTGATGGGGGTATTGAATGATATAATCGAAGTCTCCCGAAAAAATTTACTTGAATCTGCAAAAAATCTGGAAAATTATACTTTTTTCTAAAATGTGTTAAAAATATTTTAGAAAAGCAACATTGGTTTAATGGTATGCATTGATAAGAGAAAACGCCAAGCTGCATTTTGACATAAAAACGGCTTCTTAACTCCAAGTAATGAGTAATCATGGTGCAAACTTTATGTGACCAAAGGGAATCACCACCTTAATAACTGTAAAGATAACATTTTGTTTTACTTCTGACTTCCAGAAGATTGAGCGCAAATATCAACAGTGGGTATTTCACACTACCTTATACGTAATAGTATAAGTAATATTGTAATAGTAATAGTCACACACTCTGTCACACACTCTGTCACAATAGTCATAGTCACACAACTTTGTGCTCGATTTTCAATCTGCCTTTTCCCTCCCTTTTCGCCAACTCCAAGTTTGTCTCCCCATTCCCCGACTTTATCTTATTGGTAGTCAGTAAGTTTTTGTGGTATTATTAATGCTCATTTAGTTTTTGTACTTTATTAGCCGTATTTTTATTACATCGTCAGTTGTCTAATTAGCCTTACTTACTATAAACTAGGAATTAAGTTACTTCTATCTTTTAGATAGATTCTCTGGGGTTATCAGCCTCGAGCAGTTTTGGGCGAGTTTATCGGGCCAAATCCTGGTTCTAGCAGGCTCCAGACGGTGCGGCGTCTCCCTAAGTTCTTATCCCTGATCCCTCACGAGGCTCGGGTTACGAAATCTATAGAGCCGCCTGGACAGAAATCTCCTTAGCAGTCAGGGCTTCAGTTACGTTGCGCTAGCTCTAACCAGTGGAAGTAGTGCTGTGGCTTTACTCCCGGGCTTCTCCGTTACATCTGTCGAGCAGACTGCGATAATTGTTAGAATTGATCTATCTATTGCGGAAACGAATCTACTTACACAGAAACTTTCGGAGTGTGTAGCTTAACTCATCTTTAGGAAGTGCATGAAGTTTTGTACTGTTTTAAGCGGTGCACACCATTGGGGACAGCTTGTTCTGTACCATGTTAAGTGGTACATCCCGTATTGCCAGTTATCTTTTAACCGAAATCATTTTCCCAGCATTCTAGATATTTCAAAATTTCTAGAGTTCGTAGAAGTTAGTTTTTCAATCGGATCATAATACCAAATAGGCAAATAAGCAATATATATGATTGAGATAAGAGCAGTTTAAGTTTAGTATTGTTTTAGAATATCGCATTCTTTACTTCATTGTTTTTCTTGCAACTTTGGCTTCCCTTTGTTTCAACTCTGATTACTAATACTCAGACAGCTTACATCATAGCTTCCGTTCTTTCTGTAAAGTGACTCCTTGAAACGTAAAGTGTAAAGTGTCTTGCAGCAAGCTTTAAAGCTTTTATTGACTCCTTGAAATAATATTGAATTAGGACAGACAGAGCCAAAACAGCCATAAATCTCCACGGATCTGTGCGGATACGATAATCTCACAATTTGATAATGTCTCATTCTTCAAATTGAAATACTATTGATTTAGTTTAATGCAATTATTTCGGCTGCAAATTTTATTTCCTTGAAAACTTATGTCGTTTGGTATTGATAAATAAAACGCTAACTATTTTAACTGCAGGCTCATTACTTTGCTGATTAGGTACACAAATTGCTTTTTTTCAGGAATCAGAGTAAGCGTCGTTCTAAGGGACAGAAATTGCTTTTTTTCAGTGAACCAGGAAATCAGAGTAAGCGGCGTTCTATCACCTCTTTTGGCAAACTGGTGTTGTCTAATTCCGCTTTCTGGCAGTACAATTTTCCGAACGGCAGATGGAGGAAAGCTTTGCCTGGTAATTTCTGAGAGTTGTTGACTTATTTTGTTAATTTTGTTATTTTGTCGTTTTTTAATTTCAGAATGAATTAATTTTTATAGATTATTAAAAAATGCATTTTAAAACATTTGGACATATAGCTAATTTTTATCCGAAGTATGAAAAATGGTCACATTCATCAAAAATTCTGATTTTCTGCCTTCTGCTGCTGTCCATAAAGCACGGTAAGTCTAAGAAACATTTCTAGAAATTCAGGGTTGTTTAACACTCTAAGTATATGTGTTTCACTGTGCAGCAAGATGGGTAGGCCTTACAGTGTCGCTGATTGAATGTTTGGATTCAGCGGGTGGATATTGATCCATATAGTCCGATTTGGACCAAAATTGCGTGATCAATTGTCGTATCCGGTTCGAAAAAAACGGGAAAATCGGTTTTTCCGGACTGGTGTTTGGAATCGCTGATAAAAACGTTCGTTTTTGGCACAATGAATATTTGGGAGGATACTTTCATTTTACCGGTGACAAAGTAATCGAATATCCGGTCGTTTTCCGGCACTGAGCTTTGAAATTTGAGATTTCATCTCGGTATCCGGTTGGTCCGGAAGTCAAATTATTTCATTAAAATGATATTTGGTCCCTCTCCCTAACCTATCCCTAACAAGCCTCTCAATTTACTTCATATCTGCTGTAGTTTTTGAATAATAGCGTTTTCAAAGTGGGCTGATTTTGTTTTGTCGAATTGTTAAACAGGATATGAGATTTGGTCCTATACGCGTTGTATATTAATATTATATTAAATTATTTTTGAACCATTTTTAAAACGCTTCTTTCAAAAATTACTTACTGTACTGTTTTTGTGACCTAGACATCCGGTTACTGGCCATGGACCGGATGTGACCAGATTTTCGGAAATGTCTTGGACCAAGGACCAATATACTAGAGTATGAATTGATTAGCATTCTGTTTCCGAATCTGAAGTGTTTTATCGATTTGGTATTCGGTAACCGGATATAGACCAGATATGATGATTTTACCGGGCTCTCCTCCTCCTGAGGTTTCTAAAAATATATACTTTATATAGACTAACTTCAAAGGTTAACTCTGGACAGGCGCTCACAGTTCGGTTCCAACTACTACTACTACTACTACTACTACTACTACTACTACTACTACTACTGAGCGGTGATCTTCTCCGGTGGAGTCATGATGACCGGATCTCGGTCGAGGGGCAGGGAATGTTCGTGGCCGTCTGCAACCATCGGGACACTCTGAACCACCTCATCCATTCCTGCTGCCCGTCGAGGTGGGACGCCTAGCGATTCCGCTACGTCCGCTGACAGAACTTCCCGTTCCTCGTTGATCTCTTCGACCACCATGAGCTGTCCAGCTTTCAGCTGTGCATCAGCGACTTCGCCCATGGGGACGTTCTGCTGGGTGGCTGGCGTGCCTGTTGCTGGCGTACCAGATTCCAGATCCACCACTGTAGGGGTAGCCGATGCCGGCCCCACCTTCTGGGTTTTCGCAGCAGAACGAGTTCCCCGTCGTGATGGTTTTTCGGGAGGCTCGTCAGTTTCGGTAGCAGACTGGGCTGACTGAGTCCCACGCTGATTCTTCTTGGAACTACCACGGTTCCGTTTCTTCGATTTTGTGGAAGTTGACTGAGATGACTCAGCAACTGACGAAGCAGTGTCCAAAGATGCCAAGGACTGACTGTGCATCTTCTGCAGGACGACTTGGCGTTGGCTTTCCAGCAAAGCCATCTGCTTCTCAATGTCCTTAAGTGACAATGTGGTTTCCTTCCCAGGAACCACTGGGGTAGTGTCTTGACTTACTCCAGACGCACTTATGGAGCAAGTAGATGTTGGACTGTTCCTTCGTGATGTTGCTCATTGCTTTTTCCCATTTGGAACCGAGCTCCGAGAGTCTGAATCTTCAGTGGTATCGCCACTGGCAGCAACTGCTGGGCGTTTGGTCCCTTGACTAGACGGATTGACAGGATTATTTTGATGTTCGGGCTTGCCAGCTGGGCTAGGGACATGGCGTCCGTGGTCTGTACGGTGGCCTGTCATTGTAGCCGGGCAGCCCTGCGCTGCAGCCACCGCGTCTTGACCAGCAGAGACGATCTCATGAGCTGGCTCGACGGGGACCTCAGGCAAAGACTGGGGATCCATCTGGCCGGCATTTGATGAACCCACAGGGGATGGAGTAGGAGCATCACGTTGGCCTCCCAGACGTGATGCCACGCTGGCAGGTTCAGGACCCATCCGATTGCTGTCCGAGGCGACCACGTCAATGTACAAGTCCGTGTCAATATTAGGGTCCAATTGTCCAAACAGATCCGATAAGGGAGACACCGAAGAATCCGACACCTCGTAAGTTTCGGACACGCAACTGGGAACCACTGGTTGCCGTCCCATGGGGTGATCGGAGCCCAGGCCCTCGACCACCGACCACCGCGCAGGCGGAAACTGTTCCAAGTCATCGGTGTCAGGCGCCGGATCTTGGGCCGAGCCCTAACCAAGCATGGGGTCCCGTGCCATCTTTTGCTGATTTTGCTTCCTGAACTGCTAGTGCATGGTGACTATCTCCAATTGTGCGCTCAAAGTACAGAAATAATTTGATCCAGATGATACTACACTACAACCAGCTGAAACAATAAGCAAACAGATGCAGGCTCAACATGCAACAAATAACCCAAAAGTTTGCGGTAAGGGACCACCCGCCCAAGGAAAAGGGAAAATTTTGTATCGAGATAAAGATTAAAGTAACTAGATTCTTAGGAAAAGTTTAAAAATTCGGGGATTAATTGGAATTAAAATAGAAAGACTCTTAGAGAATTGTTGAAAGAAGTAATGGATCAAAACCCTCCCAACAATTAAGAAAATTAACCCCCACAAAAAGAAAACTTGACCCAAAAACACAAAACAAAAATTTTATCCCCCCAGTAAAGTTAGTGGTACGCTGGCCTGACCGACCTACAGAGTGGGCGCCCAAGAGGGCCAGTGCACACACATACGTTATCCTTTATGAGTGTTATAAGGTAGCTAAACTTACAACAAACATACGTATATAACCAACATACGATCCTTACTAAAATCACCGGGTTACCGTCCAAATTTCCCATACTGGTTTTAACCACAAGCATTTTGATTTGCATTGCATTTGCACCAACCTGAAGGTATGATGCCCTAACCTTCTGTGAAGATATTTCTACTATTTCAGCCAATTTCTATTGAAATAAGAGAAACTCTATGCAACCAGTCAATGTAAGGTTTTGTGTACAGTCCTTGGCTTGGCTAGCTACATGAACAGTATAAAAGGCGTGCAGACAAATTTTCATCTCAGTCTTATAGTTGGGCAAGTCGGGAGTTGCGCGTTTTAAGTGGGGAGACTTTCCGGTGGCATTACTAATTTCTTGCCTCTTGGGTTTATGGATGATTTCCCACTCCTTTGGGGGAGTTTATGAAAGGTTTGTCTTTTGCTTCAGTGACGAGTTTGTTCAATTGTAAAACTTGCTGGTGCCTGTGCATAATTGTCTCTTGTAAAAATTGATGCTAAAAATTGATTTTTGAATGTTTTTAATGTTGAAATAAAATCGCGGTATTAAACTATATTTTGCCTGTTTTGCAGTGGTTGCCTAGGTATTCGGATGAGCTAAGTCGGACATACACACACTCTAGAACTACAATTCTTCCATTTAATTCGAGATAGCTCAGTCATATCTTTACACTTCTTGGACCTGACCAAGACTTAATGTAACTGCTGAGTTGGAACCTTGGCTGGCCGTTCATGGTATGGTTTGATCTTCTCGATGTGAACCACATCCGGCTTGTCCTGTGTTCCAACTTTCTGGATCCGGAAATTGACTCCCGACATCTTCTCCATTATCCGGTAAGGACCTTCCCATTTTTGTCTCAGCTTGGCACACATACCTATAAGGAGTTACTCCTGTAACTTTGCGCATCACCAGCGTTCCTCGTTTGTGGTGGACTTCCTTGACCTTCTTGTCGAAATTTCTTCTATTCTTCAGCGATGCCGCTTCCAACGACTCACGAGCAGCCTCACAAGCTCGCTCCAACCAGAACAGATGTTATTGTGAGTAAGAATCATAATTCTCCACCACCTCATCATTTCTACCATCAACGGCAACCGGAGGTCATGTCCGGTCATCAGGAAATGAAGCGTGTCACCCACTGAACTATGAGCCGAATTTCTATATGCGCAAAGCGCCCAGTTCACATAGTCATCCCAATCCGTCTGGTATATATTCGAATACTTCATGAAAATGGTCCGGAGAGTCATATGCATCCTCTCCACCACTCCATTAGCTTGCGGATGGTAAGCCGTTGTCCGCTGAAGTTTAGAGCCACTAAGCTCGGACAGTTTGCTGAACAGCTTTGACATGAAATTTGGTCGACGGTCCGACAGCAAATGTACAGGAACTCTCCAACGATCTACGAATCCATTGAAGCAGTAGTAGGCCGTCGTTTCTGCCTTCTCGTCGGGCATCGGAAATGCTTCTGCATACCATAAAATGGTCGATGACGACCAAAATACAGATGTTGCCTCGCATTGTCCGGTTCTTCGTGCAATGCATCACATCTAGACTGACCAAATCCAGAGGTCTGTTGGCACGGAATCCATTCTGCAAACCAGCTTGAGACCTTGCTGCGCCTTTATTGAACTTGGCACATACCTTGCAAATTCTGATGTAATCAGCGAGGTCCTGTGCCATGGTCGGCCAATAATACCTTGACACGAGGCTCGTATAACATGCCGTATGGCTGCGATGTCCGCCAACCATAAAGCTAGTGTGCACCTCTTCCATGATTACTTCTCGGTAATCGTAAGGCACGGCGATCGATTTGAAGGCGTCACCTCTTCTTCGACCTCTCTCATCCACGTGCCAAACAAACAGGAGACCATCCTGTAGGAAGAAGTACGGCCGGAGCTTCTGCAACAGAGCAGCTTCTTGGTCATCATCCGGCAATAATTTCCGTTCAATCAAGTCCACCATGGGCTTGAATTCCGGATCATTGCGCAGCGCGCGTTTCCACTCGGCGGAGGTGTGCACATCATCACCAATGGCACAGATTTGACTTCTGACTTCTGTACATGACTTCTGTCCCATCCATTTCCATTTCCGTAAGACGGTCATAGCCGGGAAGACGTGACAAAGCGTCCGGAACAACATTGTTATGGCCTGGTCGATAATCCACTATGAAAGCGAACTCCTGCAGGCGCAAGGCAAATTTTGCCTGTCTTCCGGCTCCCAGCACTGATCTGTTGTTAAGGGGGTCCTTAACTGCCATATGATCCGTTCTGATGATGAAGGCTCGTGTCGTCAGATAGTAGCAAAATTTCTGACATGCCGAAACCACTCCTGCTCCTTCGAGATCTGTGGCCGAATAATTCCTCTCATACACCGTCAGTGTACGACTGGCATACGCCACTGGACGTGTCTACACGGTCCATGCCTCGCCCGGTTTCTTCGGACTACGAGGAATCGACACAGGCTGTTCGAGGACCGCTCCCAAGCCGTGATGGCTCGCATCCACCGACAGGATGAAAATCTTGTCGAAGTCTGGATACGCCAACACCGGAGCTTCGGTCAGAATCTTCTTCAAAGCGTCGAACGCCTGCTGTCTAGCTTCGGTCCACTCGAAGACGGCGTCCTTTTTGAGCAGTTGAATGAGCCGTGATGCCACCTTAGCAAAATTGGGCACAAACCTCCTATAGTACCCTGCCATTCCGAGGAACGCCTTAACGCCACGGTAATCAGTTGGATTAGGCAGCTTGGCCACTGCAGCTACCTTGTCAGGAACCACTTCATAGCCATCCTGACTGATCAAATGCCCTAAGAAAGGGACTTTTTTACGGATGAAGACACATTTCTTCAGTTTGATCCGCAGTCCATTATCACGCAGCTTCTGAAAAAACGACCTTTAGCATTTTCAGATGCTCACTGAAGGATTGTGATGGAATCAGGACATCATCAATGTAGACAGGCAATCCGGTCAAAACCTTTTCCATGATCCTCTGGAAGGTGGCTGGCGCGTTGCACAGCCCAAAAGGCATGACGTTCATGTGGAACAGTCCCATATGAGACACGAACGCTGTCTTCTCCCGATGCTCAGGGTATACCTCGACCTGCCAATAACCAGCTGCTAAATCTATCGTTGAGAAGATTGCACTACCCTTGAGCTGGTCCATGATCTCACCAATCTTTGGCAGTGGGTAATTGTCCTTCTTGGTGATCTTATTCAGCCTGCGGTAATCAATTACCAGTCTGGTCGAACCATCCTTTTTACCAACAAGAATGCAGGGAAAAGACCACGGACTTGTCGAGGGTTCACATACCCCTTCCTTGAGCATCGTGTTGATGTGCTTCTCGAACTCAGCCTTCTGCTTCGGGTTCATACGATTCATACCATCCTTGCATGTATCAATCAGATGTTGATCGATTTTGGTCCGGCAGGATTCGCCGGCCGGGCCACTACGTCGTAGTATTCCAAGAGCATCTTCTTGAACTCCGCTTTGATGTCGTCCGAACAATCCATCTTATCAAAATCTACATTGGCCTCAATATCCTCCAGTTTTTCTTGCTCTGTAGGTTCAGGACGTGGCTCCCGATCTTCAGCAGAGTAGAAATGTCCACCAGTTTCCGTTTGCGAAGGCATTTCCCGATCCCTATCCGCATCAGGATCAGTTGACTGATGGATCTCGGTTCTATGTTCGGGCTCCTGGACCGCATAAGTTACTGGCCGATTGGGTTGCCGAACCACGACTGTGTCATCCTGTTCCATAGATGGCTCCAACGGCAAATCCAACGGATAAAATCCAGGAAACATCCTGTGTAACTTGCTTACACTTTCACCAACCTGTTCCGCCCATAGCGAATAGGTGGCCGGATGCCCGAACCATCTATTGAGATTGTAATGGATGGTCTGCAAATCGACCCCTGCCTCCATTACGTAGGATGTTGGCCGTTCCGCCTCACGGACCTGGACTGCTGGACAGGCCTCTCCCATCACCATTCCTTTAGGAAAGTCAACAATTCGGTCTCCTCCATTGTACACACGAATGTAGGCGACCTTTGGCGTCACAGTGAGGACACCAGCCTGAGGAAACACTCCGTGTGTTTCAATAGCTTCCGGGTCCGTCTCAAACAGCATGAACTGGCTCTTCGGTAAGGCTAAGCCCCCTGGCATCACCGCCTTCACCGGAACATCCTTTTCTCGACCAGGGAGCACTCTGACCATTTCCCTGTAGCCGATATCGTACAGGAAGTCATACCCTATTAGCATTTCCTGTTGTTAACTCCGGAACCACATAGAACCTGTACGTACTACTTTCCGCCGTCTTACCTTGCGTCTGGCAAAACCTCAACGTTAGCTTGCATTGGCCAAGGATCGTCATTTATTGCTTTCTACGGCTGCCGAAATGCCAGGCATCTCCGCTGCTGTCATGGGTGTCAATGCGTGATGCTTGACCCTCTCATAGGACTCCTGTGCGATCAATGAGACAGAAGCGCCGGTGTCCACTACACCCAGGGCAGTGACATCATTAATCCGGAAAAGGACATATGGCGAGTGACGCAATGAGATGGAAGCCGCGGAATTCGCAAAATAGACCGCTTCGCCCTCCATAACCTGTCGGACAGCTTCACGAATGCCCTTTTCGGCCGAGCCGTCATGGTTGACCTCTGCTCCGGGATGCCCCGTGCAGTCTTCAGGTTCGGTGGCCTTCG
>JASAND010026206.1:0-26012 GCA_030248195.1 Trissonchulus latispiculum | reverse complement strand
ACTTTTAAAAACCGATAAAATTCGCCACTACTGCATATACTCTGTGGCTCAGTAACTTTGATGCACTCTTCTGGCTTATTTTTAGGCCAAAATTTATGGGGGGGGGCTCGAAGTTCCCCTCCCACGGCTCACCAAAAATAGGGGGCATATTTTAGGAAAAATTTTGCCAATTTTTTACGTTTTTTGTACAAAAAATGCCAAAAATCGCTAAAAAATGACTAATTTTAGGTGTTTTACGCTAAAATGGTGAAAATTTCGGCAAGTATCCGAAAATTTAGGATAAAAATAGTAAAAATTGGCTATTTTTTGATTACGGGGGGGTAAATGGGGGGAGGTTGAAATATATGGGGGCTTTTCATGGGGGGAACCTCGAATATGGGGTGGGGGGAGGTCGCCGAATGGGGGCGCCCCCCCACTCTCCCCAGTAAAAATAAGCCAGCTCTTTCATCTGGAAGCATTAAACATACTCCATGCTCAATTGGAGTGATTTTTATACCACAAGCCATTTTTGCCATTTTGTCGGGCAAAAACACCGATTTTTTATTAATCTGAGAACCTGTGCTGCTAGGTGATTTTCATGCCTGAAACGATAGAGGACAGCAGAGTTTTAACTTATATATATACCTATAAAAACCGCTTCCAGATTGGCTAACATTTGCGAAGGCTAGAGGCTTAAGTCAAAAATCATTTTTCCCGGGTCTGACTATACTTTAATCTTGACGAAAGCCGTGATCATGGAGTTGAAAATACCTGTGGTGCGACCTGGGGGTGACCTAGACTCGGCGGGGAAAAAACCCATGTGCGGGAAAAACCCAAACTTCAAAATGAACTTTTTTATAACCATTAGCAGCAAAGGAAAAATTCATGCATTTCTTAGCTCAGTAGAGCCTCCTGATTAATTTAGTATAGATTTAACCTAGGTTCGACCTTCTATGTGAGGTCCAGGTGGCCAAAATCTGAGATGGTGCCATTTCAAGCCAAATTTTCAAATTTCGCCAAAACCGCTAATTTTTCACTAAAATAGGTCGGGTTTGGCTTTAAATGCAATAAAAACACATTTTCTGTGATAGGATGCTTAAACTGCAGAAATTAAGCAAATTTCCAAAATTTCTCTATGTTTACGTGTTAAACGAAATTTTGAAAAGTCAATTTGACATGATTTTTTGCAAAATATTGATGTTCGCTCTTTCGAATGGTATAGTCAAAACAGTACTGGCATGCTTCCAGCAAAAATTTTCGGCTGGGTTTTTTCCCGCCCATGGGTTTTTTCCCATCGGTTTGGTCGAAAATTTCTCAGCAACCGTAAGTGCTAGAGAGACGTTTTATGGCTCATTTTGAAGCTCTCCGCAAGGCTTGATGGTAGTTATCGTTGCTTACATTCAATGTGGATAACCCCGACACGAGCGGAGTTATCGGCCTTGGTTGTCTCTGGGAGGAACCATAACTAACTAACTAACTAGATTTTCGATTTGTCACTAAATAGAAAAGTTACAGCCGAAATTTGTCCAGCACTTCTCAGCGCGCCAATCAGTATCCTCTGATACCGAATTTCACAAAACAGCGATTTATCAATTTTTTCAAAATCTGGCAAAATATGCATCAATCGAAAGCTCTCAGTGCAGGGATGAATTCTTCTCACAGAAGAACTATGGCTCGAAAATGCTTCTATTTGAAGTTAAAAACTGTTAAATATTTCTTTACACCCAGGCGAACAGGGGCCTTATTGCTCTCAAAAATCCTGTAAGGAAGCTTCTGATCTTGCTTATCTGGCTTCAAGATGTTCGAAAATGTTTTTATTAACGGATTTCAAATGTGTATAACAAAATAAACCAAATATATGATGTTTATTTGCAAAACCTTGCTTCAGTTAGCTACAGCACTCTCATTTTCGCTGATAGTAAAATTGTATTCAATGAATGGTTCCTAACTTATACGAAGAACTGAACAAAACAACTCAAAATGAACAAAAACTTGAAATGTGCGACATATATATGTGGCTAAACTAAACGAGAAAATGAGAGAAATCCGCAATATAAAAGTTTTCAAGATAGACCCACCCTCAACATAGTGTTATTACCTCAGTAAGCACTTTTTGTAGTTTTTTAATGTTCTGATTTCATAAATTAACCTTCAGAACATGTCCCAAATATGTCTCCATTTTTTCCGACATCACTTCGAAAAAACTCAAATACAATTTCACCAGATTTAACATACCTCAACCTACTATGTTCCCTAGAAAATGCGGTGCAAAACTCGGCGGGACAGTTCAGAAAACACTAGATTTCGTTGTTAAAGCGGTCAAAATAAACGTAGGAATATTTCCCTTTTCTCCACCCCATCGAAAAAATGGTAAAACAGAAAAACATTTTCCGGTCCTTTTTTCTTCTCCCATCCCTAGTTTAAAGAAAGAATAATAAAATGATGAAACCTGTTGTCAGTTCAACCAGCGGCGTATGCAGAATATTAAAAAGGAGGGGGTCCAACCCGAAAAGGGGGGTGCGAGCCTATTTTTTCCTCAAAAATGGCCAAATTTGGGCAAAAAGTAGCTAAAAATTCGAAAAGTGTTCCGAAAAGGGGTGGGTCCGAACCACAGGTGGACAAGGGGGGGGGGGAATTCCCCCCCCGGCGAAGTCGCCCACAAGGGGTCGCGAAATTGCTCCCACAAGGGGTAAGAAAATTGGCCACAAGGGGTCAGAAAATTGCCCAAAAAATTAGGTTTTACGACTAAAATTTCCAAAAATTTTCCGGCATCGCCGGAATTTTTCATTCAAAATTACTATTTTTAGCTAAAAAACGTCCGAAAACGCGTTTTGGCTAAAAAAGCGCTGTTTTTTGTTAAAAAATGGCACAAATCGATTTAAAAAGTACCCCTACGAAAAATCGCTCTCACAAGGGGTACCCAAATTGCTTCCACAAGGGTCAGTGAAATTTGACCTCCCGTTCAGGTATGGTCCGAACCCCCTGGACCACCCCCTAGATACGCCCCTGAGCTTAACATAGTTTACGACAAACAAAACAATACAGAATATACAGGCTTACTAACATCTTCACTGATGTCCTTCGAACAGTTAGCAGCTTCTATAAACGTTTTATAATGTGAAAAAGCAAGTGTCTCAATTTCTTCTCCGAGGGAGACCTTTTCATCCTTTAGCCGATCAGGCTCATTTTCTAAAATATGGAGAATTGTGCTGTGAGTACGAAGTCTTTGTCTGAACGATTGCTTCTGTTTCATTGTAACAAGACGGCGGAAAGGAGGTTCGCGAAGCTTACAAAATTCACGATAGATAGTCTAAAGTGCTCGAATTTCCGTATTTGCCAGGGCTCACCATTTGAGTGCAGTGTATATACTGTAGTTAATAAGGCAAACTAAAGGATATAAAAATAGCTAAAACAACCGGAAACAGCCAGTTTCAGCGATTTTTGGCAGTTTTTCGTTTAAAAACGCATGAATGCGCAAACCATTTTCAAACATGTTTTGCCTGAGCCATCGATGAGGCCCCATGAAGCCTCGAAACAAAACATTCCTAATAATAAGCTAGTTCGCAGCCGCGATCCCAGTAAATACGATATATCGGAAGATATTGGATTAGTGTAATGTCCGAATATGTTTAACTCACAACCGTAAGAATATATAATCTCTTACGCAGCTTTGGTGCACCCAATGTGCAAAGCTCTGATAAATAGGACAGCACATCCGTTGATGTTCCTTTGGCAGACCCACTTGAACAATCTGAAAAATAAAACCGGAAGTACTAGCCAGATGAGCCGAGTTGGCCGAGTGGTCTAAGGCGTTGGTCAGAAGTTCCGATCTTACGGTCGGTAGTTCGATACCCAGAACCCACAAAGCTTTCTCCACTCTAGCCAACCCAGCTATCCATCCTTAACTGGTCGGTAAATGGGTACCACTACGGTGGGAAGGTAACAGGAGTCTGTGCAGAAGGGCAGGCCCCCCTTCCACGGATGCAGTCATCATTTGAGGTGACACTCCTGGCTCTACGGCTGAGAATCCGGGGATGAGCACCGGCACCCCATGTCCTGTGGCAGGACGGAGATATCTCCTGGGGTAAACCTTTGACTTTACTAGCCAGATGCCAGATTGCGTATATATATATATACAAGTAACAAAAATGCTCCGCACAAAAGGGGATAATATGTGTGTTGGGCCTATGTCTGTCGTTTAATCCGGTTGAGAAAGAAAGTATATAAATCCGACACAGCAAGTTTGGGTGGGTGGTTCTATGGCGAAAGTTGTTCAGTTCGATGAGGGCTTTCATATGGTACCAAATTTGACCAATATTGAAAATTTTAATTTTTGACCCAAAAATCGCCTAAGTCCCCACCCCACCCCACCACAGGCCTCTACAGCCACTTTAGGTACGCACTTCTATGACAAAAGTTGCTCAGTTCGATGCGGGCTTTCATTTGGTACCAAATTTGACCACTTTTGAAAATTTTAATTTTTGACCCAAAATCGCCTAAGTCCCCACCCCACCCCACCACAGCCCTCTACAGCCACTTTAGGTACGCACTTCTATGACAAAAGTTGCTCAGTTCGATGCGGGCTTTCATTTGGTACCAAATTTGACCACTTTTGAAAATTTTAATTTTTGACCCAAAATCGCCTAAGTCCCCACCCCACCCCACCACAGCCCTCTACAGCCACTTTGGGTACGCACTTCTATGACAAAAGTTGCTCAGTTCGATGCGGGCTTTCATTTGGTACCAAATTTGACCACTTTGAAAAATTTTAGTTTTGACCACTTGACCCCCTACCCGATTTACCCTTCAAACGGCAAAGTGGAGCCAGTCCAGCAAAATGGGTGGGTCGGACGGCAAAACGGACTCCGGAAATGAGCTGGGCGCACCAGAAAACCCCTATGGACAAAGTTTTGAGAGGCTATGCACAGTCCTATCTGTTGTTCTTTGTAGTCGGTACCGTATTGACCCTCCCGACAGCAAAGTGGATCCAGCCCAGCAAAATGGGTGGGTCGGACGGCAAAACGGACACCGGAAATGAGTTGGGCGCACCAGAAAACCCCTATGGACAAAGTTTTGAGAGGCTATGCACAGTCCTATATGGTGTTCTTGGAAGTCGGTACCGACTTGACCCTCCCGACAGCAAAGTGGAACCAGCCCAGCAAAATGGGTGGGTCGGACGGCAAAACGGACACCGGAAATGAGCTGGGCGCACCAGAAAACCCCTATGGACAAAGTTTTGAGAGGCTATGCACAGTCCTATATGGTGTTCTTGGAAGTCGGTACCGACTTGACCCTCCCGACAGCAAAGTGGAACCAGCCCAGCAAAATGGGTGGGTCCGACGGCAAAACTGCTTACGGGAATCAATTCGCCGTGCCAGAAAACCTTTGTATGAAAGAATTGAGCTTTCTAAGTTGAATACACAGCGAGAAATTTCGATTTTTCATTTTTCGAATTTTCACCATTTTTGACCGGCCACTGTGGTCGCATGGGAAGTGATAGAGAAACGAGACTTAGCTATTTAGTTAGTTCAATATATGTAGTTTCTGAATATAAAAAGAAATCGGCTCCAGCTCTTAACGTTCGAGCTGCGCAGCGACCACAAAAATGGTCACTTTTCGCTCTGAGCCGACTTTGCGGCGCCGCTGCGGCGCTGTGGCGCACCTGCGGCGCAAAAAAAGTAGCGATTCTTAAATGGCGCATGGGGTACTACCAGACCCTATACCCCTTTAGGTCCAGCCTCCGCTGCAGATTACGTGAAAGAGGCGGAAAGTCAGGACAATACGACCATTAAATAGGAGAAACCGGAAAAAAAACATCGCCGCCATAACCGGTCCGGGGCACAACTTTTTAACGGAAAGTGATACGGGGCTGAAACTTCGCACACATACTAAACTCGATGTGCTCTACAATTTGCGCATGAAATCTGCGCAGGATCTGCGCAGGATTTTGCGCAGCCTCTGCGCAGCTTATTTTACGGTGTCTCCAGGGACTTTTGACACATATTATAGGGGTCGCTGCCGCGACCCCTATGATATATCGTCGGTCCAGAGTCAAAAGGTTATAAGTCCACTTTTCCAAGTTTAGAGTTACGGCCTTTTGAAAGTTTCAAACTGTTATTTCTCAAAAACTACAAGAGCTATCATTTTTTAATGTGTATCAAAGTTGTAGCCTGAAGCATTCTCTTTATCGTCATAATAGTTAGATTAGCCTTGATGAGACCACCTGATTGCTAGATCACGTGATTGGACATACGACCTTTTGCTATAACATTATGATAACTGCTATTCCTAATATTTTTTGACGTAAGTCCAGTACATTCCTATTTCCTACGCAATAAATGAAAACACTGTGCACATAAAACAGTTTTCTGGAGGAAAATGTTTACCGCCAACATAAACAAACGTTTTAAAAACAATTACCTAAATTGTGGCATAGTTCAATCAAAGTATCCTACACCAAAACGAAAGTTACGTAATATATACAGTCTGACACTTCAGATGGTTGAATCCAGTGGTAAAACTCATTCGTGGTAAGTAGTGATGTGTCACACATGATTTCTAGGTCTAAATAGGATAGAGATCCTCTTTACTGATTTCTTCGAACCATTTACACAGTTATTTATGGTGATATCATAGTCGTGAGCTGCCAATTGTAGCATGGTTAGCGGTTTAAAATGCCATTGTAGCAGGCTTACTGACGCGTACATACGCTTACATACGCGCGTCTGCTAGCGGCTGGAACGATTCAATCGCTATTAGTAGTGGAGGTGACTTTGTTACGTCACTGCTTCTATCTATTCTGGCGACAGGCGGATAAGTCCATCAGCCACCAATCCACAATCCAGCACACGTCTTCGTCGAAGGCTTGAAAAAGTAGCACGGATTAGTGCATTATGAATATGTGCAGCGACTCGGCAGCATAATTTAAGGTCTGTGAATTGTTCTCCGACATAACCAATGACTAAGGTCACCAGCCACAGTCATGCCCGGCAAAGGCAGAATCCATTTAGCTCACTGGTCAGCATACATGTGCAAGGGGTGTACTGAGGTTGTACCAGGTACACCCTGATTTCTGACTTCAGTTACGTCGACTTGCGCTCCCAGCAGTTGAGCGATGGAGACCGCGCTAAATAATTTCTGGTACACCCTATGGAATGGAGAGAAACCTTACCGATGTATGCTGGTCAGGCACAGGGAGCACGTGGAAGGATAATCACCAGCAGCATCGACCACTGCAAGAAGGAAATCTCCAATCGGACGTCACTGCTTCTTCTTCTTCCTATTACGGGCCCTTCGTGCAAGGGGCATTTCTCCAGCAATGCAGAGAATCGCCAAACCAGCACACGTCTTCGCAAGGTTGTGTCCAACACATTCATTTGGAAAGACCAGGATATAGAAGTACCGGGACCAACCGCTCGGCAGCATAATTTAAGGAATAAAGATAGCTCTCAGGATTGCTCTCTAAACAGCTCTCTGGATAATTCTCTTTCTTGTCTATGGTGTCGGTGCTCATTCCCATCCCCAAGCAGAAGAGTCAGCAGTGCCACCCCAAATAACGACTAAAACCTGGAAACGTTAGCCGGTTGAACCAGCCAAAGTCAATCTATACTCTGGAACAGGCTACGCCCCAAAAAAGACCCTTCTAACTGCGTAAATATAATCTATACTGCAGTCTATTTATGCATAAAAGGTCGCAAGTCCTCTATGTTCTGAAGCTGCTGTGGAGTAAAAGGTCGTTTGTCCTGCACTTACGACTTTTAGAATTAGCAACTTGCTGTGGACAAGCCGTAAGTGGTACTTCAGTCCTTTTCTAACAAAACCATCACACACGTTCTACACTAAAGGCAAAGCGTTTCCAGAGCTGTAAATCGCACAGGATGCGTTTTGGAGATCCAGCCTTTTGCCACAATGTTCTATGGACTTATGGCTACAAAACGTATATACCTCAATTTTCGAAAAAAGTGGACTTACAACCTTTTGACTCTGGACCGACGATATATAGAGGCTCAGGATATTTATCACGTGGAGGCTCCCTCGAAATTCAATCCCCCCGAAATCGCCTCGTTTGTTTCCCCCCACCTCTTTTGGGCTTCGCCGGAGATTTTTTCATAAAATGGCTATTATTAGCCTACATCCTGGCATTGAACGTTTGGAGTTTCTAGAAGAAAATGCGCAAAAAATAACAATGGGCCCAGGAAAATCCCTATAAACAACCTGTAAGAAGGTGGAGGTGAAACCAAGACAGTAGCATTTTGGACCTTCCAGTACTACAAGTGGAACGTACCAAATTATTTTCTTATCAAACCCATTATATAAACCATCATGTTAGTATATATTGGGACTCTCTCTCTCATGTCTTGTCGTTAATCAGTAATTACTATATATATATGTAAACAGTACTTTCCACAGAATCTCAAACTTGCTACATTACGATTATATACTTTACGTGCGCCGTAGGAAACTGTTAAACCAACATTTTTCCAGCAACATCTCACTTTTCCTCCAGCAGAAGTTTGAATCTGCGTTAGGCTTGCGCCAGAGCCATTTTCATTTGCGCCACACGAAAAAAATTGTCAAGCAGCCACTGACGGAAATTCATGCAATATATATAATATAACTGAGAAAATCAAACATCAAAGTTTGCAGCATCAACTGAATACGTTTCATCAAGTTTGCTACTTTCTATGTTAAAATTAGTGATGTGCGCCGGAGCTCCGCTCCGACGGAGCTCCTGAGCGGGGCTCCGATTTTCGGTGCTCCGGAGCGGGCTTCTGCTCCGGAGCTCCGGGTACCCGGAACAGCCTTTTCAAGCATTGAAGCTGCAAATAAAGAAAAATTTGAAAGTGATTTTTCTGAGAACTCCACGCTTTCTCCGTACAGTACGTAAGACTGTAAAATGAATTTTCTAGTTGTCGTATATATATACTCCAGTTTTTAAAAATTTTCTATTTTCTCAGGTCTGCATTCTTCTATTTCTCAAGACGGTTCTTTTTTCTGGAGACAATTTAAACTTGTCCATTTGCTAAATAAAAGAAAAAATGTGATACAACTCAACTCTATATAATATATATATACGTACGTTTAAGAATTGATTGGATAAAAAGTTTTAAATTTGGCGCCTATAATTTAATAAATCAATTTATATATCACATTTTCCGGTAAATCTATTCTATGTAAACTTTCAACATCTCCAGCTGATTTCCTTGCTTTCATCAAACCCATCTTTTCTGATATTTTTCAGATCGTGATTCTGTTAGTTTAGATTTATATAATATTTTAATTATATATCTACATCCTCAGGATAACTCAAATGTGGGTAAATGAAATCTGATCCGCAACCTCATCTATTAAATTAGCGATACTGGATGTATGGATTTGAAAAATTTAGCATACACTTTGTGAAATTCCTGCAAGAAATAGGGAGTACTTCATGTGGAATTTAAATTTGCCAAATCTTGAAAAGTAAAACATTAAAACACACTGCCTTGTAAACTAACATGGATGGGTTTATGTAAACGCAGCAGAAGCACATTCAATTAACCCAAACATTGTGTGAAATATTGTCAAAATCTGAACATATTTCAGATCAAAAATACAGCTAACAAATCTTGTATTCGAATGTAGCAAAGAAATCAGCATCTAAAAATAAACGCTTCAGCGATAAAAGTATTCAGCGAGTAGACACGTTGTTTATTGAATAAACAACTTGTTTTTAGCTTAACTCAAATTTTTTTACAATTTTGCCTCTACTAACAGTCGGAGCTCCGGAGCTCCGGTGCTCCGACAGCCCGCTCCATCCGGAGCTCCGGAGCAGGCAAATGTCTCGGCGCACATCACTAGTTAAAATATATACAAAAAATTTTCTAAATTCGATGAAATAAAATAAAATAAATGTGGCTTCAGCCTTTACCACCCATAGCTATGGGGGAACACCCCTCCCCCTTTTCGGGGGGGGGCGCCCGCCTTCTGGGCCAATGGTAGGAGTCACTAACTAACACTACAGGGTCACTAACCCTGGCTTATTTTTACTGGGGGGGGGCCGGGGGCCCCCCACTCGGCAACCTCTCTCCCCCCCATAACACACAAAATTGCCAGATTTCACCATTTTTACCCTAAATATTCAAAAATGTTTCCGGCTTCGCCGGAACTTTAACGAAATTTTCTCTATTTTAGTGTAAAAAACACCTAAAATTAGTCATTTTTTAGCGATTTTTGGCAATTTTTACACAAAAAACGTAAAAATTTGCAAAATTTTTTCCAAAAATATGCCCCCCCCTTTTGGTGAGCCCCCCCCCCCCATCGATGGGAGGGGGGCAACTTTGAGCACACCCATATCGCCCCCCCATAAATTTTGGCCTAAAAATAAGCCAGTAACCTGGCATTTTTGTAGGGGGGGGGCGGCCCCCTACTTTTCGGTTCCCCCCTCCACTTTTCGGAGTCCCCCACTTTTTTGGGGGTCGCACAAAAGTGTCGAAAAATTAATTTTTTGCTAATTTATGGACTTATAAGTTAATTTTAAGCTTAAAAACAGCGATTTTTTGTATTTTTACCTAAAAATGCTAATTCTCGCTAAAAATTGTGGTATTTTATACCTTGGACTTCCCCCCCCCCCACTTTTCGGAAGCCCCCCTCCACTTCCCCCTCCCTTGGGGGGGGGGGGGCGCAGCCCCCCTCCCCCCACTTTCAAAACCCCCAAAAAATGCCAGCAAATCGGGAAGATTTAACCCCCATCCAAGCTGGGTCGCTGTGAACGAGCAAAGGCGCAGGCTGGAAGACGATACTTACGGACCTTGCTATGGATAGGCACCAATGGACTGTCATGGTGAACTCTATCTCTGGAACAGCGGAGGGTTCTGCTCAGCCCTCCATATAAACAAGCAACAAGCAATGGTAGGAGCTATGAGCTCCAAAACATACCAGCAAAAACGCGTACTTACCTACGTATGTGTGCAAAGATCAAATCATCTGGTTCACTCCTGCTCATTTTTGGCATTTTAAAAATGACACCTATATATATACTTTTTGGTCCAACCATGCCAAAATTTTGCAAAAGTTTGGACCGATGTAGCTTTTGATTGGGTTGGGCTAGAAAAGTTTTGTAAATATCTCCAATGTTTTGCAGATTGCTCTTTGCACACAGCAAAATAACATCGATCCGATGCACCGTTCGTTAGTCAGGTACATTATCAAACGTAGCGGGGAAAACCCACTTGGGGGAAACCCACCCAAATTTTTTGAAAAATTTTTTAACAACCCAACAGAGAAACAACTAGAGGGGGAAATGCCCTAGACGGGCATGCAGAGGCTAGAATAGGGAAAGAAGGAAGATGAACCGTTGAGCTAGACATATCGCAATTCACGCGAATAGGATGGACGGAGGAATTGCCTGTTCCACGCTACCCGACTGCATTCCCAATTCGGCGCTGAATCTAGTTTCTATAATTTTCAGCGCCGACTGCTTTTCCTATTCGGCGCTACTGCTTTCCCTATTCGGCGCTGAATCTAGTTTCTATAATTTTCTACGCCAACTGTCAATTATATTGGCATATTTCCGCCCTTAGTTCCTTCTTTCCCTATTCTAGCCTCTGCATGCCCGTCTAGGACATTTTTCCGTCTAGTTGTTTCTGTTGGATTGTTAAAAAATTTTTCAAACCAAAATCCATTTTCAAACCATTTTTCAAACACATATATATATATACCAGCTCCAAGCAAGACGTCCTGAGAGAAAAGTTTGTCAAGCAAGTCAGTCGCGGGTGCAGAAAAAGCCATATAGATCTGCTAAAGCAAAACGCACACAAAACATACGTATTATATATAGTCAGGCGGGAAAAAAACCCACTCGCCAATGCGGGAAAAAACCCACCCCCAGTGTGGGCTTACCGGTATGAGCTATCTATGATTTTAATAGCCTATCTTGAAGAGCATCCAAAATAACCCTGGAGGGTGTATTATGGTTGCTCCCACTGCTTCCCTGCAAATTTTTTGGGACTTTGAAATTTTTGGAAATTTTGGTCCGACCAAGTGCCGAAATTTGGCAAACTTTGCCGGGCCACCCTGAACTACTGGAAAGACGTAGACCAAAGCGGATTATATGTACCTGTAGGGCATCTGTTGCGCTTCATGATGATATATGTCACACTGCTCTGACCCCTCCGGTGCGACCTGGGGGTGACCTGGAGTTGGCGGGCGCTCAAACAAGAAAATATGTAAGAATGAGCTAAATCGGAGATGGCCAAAAAAACGGCCGAAATGGAGCCCCCTTAATTAAATTTTTAGTTCACAGTACTTGTTCAAAGTCCACCCTGTAGTGGTACTACCACTTTAACAGTTTCTGCCTAACAGTTTAACAGTTAATGACTATATTCATTCGAAAAATCTTGTTGTGCTCTATACCTTTGCTTTTAGCAGTAACTTTCTATCTTTTCGCTATCGTGAGATATTTCGAATTTTCTAATTTTCGCGTCTAAAACTTGTCATTTTTGCAGAAATCAAGCCAGGCATCCGTGTGTCGCTTGCCTCTAACGTAGACAGTGTTCGTATGTCGCTTTCTCTCTCTGTTTTGTTTGAATTTGTCGTTAGCTTTCGTGTGTCGCTTTTTTCAAAACGGCTAATCCAGCATGTCTCTGTTTTGATTTTAATCCATTCCTCAAGTGCGCCTTCTCTCTCTGTTTTAATTTTCTTTTTGGGAGATTTATTCTTCAAAAAGGCAAAACAGGAAACAGTAGGATGAACTTCACTTTCTGTTGCAGCAAATCTTTTTTGTTTTTAACACAGTTGCTGTCTTTTATGTGTAACAGTTTAGTTAAATAATAAACTGCAGGATAACTCAGCACCTGTGACTCAGTTGGTTAGAGCGTCTACACGATAAGCGGAGACCGCGAGTTCGAGTCCCAAAAGGTGCTTGATTTTTTCGAGTAGTTGGTGGGGTGCAACTTTCTTTTTATGCGTTAATGAGGTTTGATTTCTTTTTCACCAAATATGTTCACATTCAGCGACGCTTCCAACTATAGGGTAACCTTGCTGTATAGTTCTGGAGACTAACCAACTAACTTAACATTTTAATATTTTGGTTTTACTGTAAAACAGTTAAGTAAAAGTAAAACAAATAAAATATATTGTTACTATTTAATTTTCTTTTGTGAATAGTTTAGCATATGAGCTACACTGCGACCATTTATCTTTTAGTTAGATTTCCAATCAGCAATGCTTGCGATTGTAGGGTAACCTTGTAGCAGAGGTTTACATTAACAATAACAGAACCGTAGGAGACCGCGACCTTGAGTCCCGCCAGGGGACCGATTTTTTTGGGTTCTTGGTGGTGTGCTACTTTCGTTCATTCTTTAATGAGGTTCAATTTTTTCACCAAATACTTTTACATACAGGAATCTATTTGCGAGAAACAATAAGTCAGGGGAAGTTTCAGGCAAAACTAAAATATCCAACTAACACCTAACACTTATGATGGGGACTTTCTTCAATGAATCATCCCATTTAGTTTACAGACAATATTGATTACTGCAAGAAATTGCTATGCATTTGCTTTGGAAGAAATACATTTTTGGTAGAAAGAAACGTATAGACATTTGCTTACGATATGCCCCCTTTCCCGTATAAATTTGATGTTTATTGTCAGTTTACGCTTTTAATCTCAAGACTTCTTGAGATCTTACAAATGCGCCTTACGAAAATCCGATTGAAAAGTTTAGGCCTTGCATGGAATTTAACTCAGGATTATGGAATTATAAGGCGACAGACTTAACGCCTACGCCACGACAGCTTGTAAACAAATTTGTCTTAATTTATCTTGAAGGATCTCTATTAAACATTGATGTTTACTTACGGAATATGTTTCTTTGAATGTATGCACTATTGGTTTGTTTGTTGTATGTCTTTTCCGTTTTAGCAAATTTTAAGTAAATATCCAAGCCAAATTGTATCAAGCCATGCAACTTATTCTGTAAAAACTAAGTTAAGTATTCTCAAATATTTCCACAGTCTTTGCCGCATCTATTATGGTATACGTTAATATTTTGTGTTTTGTTTCGTTTTATTTTCATTTGTAACATACATTATGGCTTCCAAAACAAAAATTAAGACATTAAAGCGCCTGTGGCGTAAGTGGTAAGCGCCTCGCCTAGGAAACTGAAGGTCGTGGGTTCGAAACCGGGTATAGGCTTAATTTTTGTAAGTGTCGATGAAAATGATCTTGGCAAATTAGTTTGCATACTTGCAGGGGAAGTAGGCTGTGTTGTGTTTAGATTACATAAAGTTTATTGGTTCTCCCGGTTACGGTATGCATATGGACTGGTTCTATTGATTTGTCTTTATATTTATTTTTCTCAATTCCACACGAATTATTTTTTGGAATTTTCTTTTCTTTAGTTCATGCCTTTGCTGGAGGTAAGTTCAAGCCAAACTTAAAAACCTTAATCTGGGAGTAAGATTTAAAATGTTCCAACATTTTTTTCGCAAAAACATTAAGTACTTGAACTCAGTTTAGCCAGAATATTATTGCTTGATTTTGAATTTTCTTAGTCGTCGCTAGCTTCTATGCTCAAGTTGTTTGTGTGTTAAATTTTGACGGCATTCCTTTCGGGTAGTTGAATCGCTTATGTATTTTTGACCTTTTTTTGACGAACTTTTTTGTTGCTTAATATTAAGATGTGACCTCAATACTCCTACTGTTTGATCTTTTTATTGTGATTTACTTCTGGTTTTAGCGCTGAGTCAATGTTCTTCAAAGGACAAATTCAGTGCCGCATCATGAGGGACGTCTGCATTCCGAGCGACCAATGGAAAAATAGGATAGTGGAAAGCCCGGATGGGATAGACGAAGGTTAGGCTTTTGGTTGCTTTTGCTTTCTGATTCCGGTTATAGAGTTCCGTTCGGTTCTATCAAAATGGTTATTGTTGAAAAATAATGAAATGTGGTCAATTTTAGCTAAATACAAACATTTGCAAGGCTAATTTAATACTTTTCAAGCGTTTTAGATGTTTAAATCCTTCCGATTTCTTTTGAAAAAAGGTTTTGCTGGGTTCGGACCATTTTATTCTACCTGCCGTGCTTCCTTCCCTTTTTCCCCACAATGTCCGAAGCTCCTGAAGTTCCTTTGTGAGTTGTTCCAACGGGTCATTAGAGCCCCACCGGGTTCTGCTCTCTCTGAGGATGCCACGTGATAGATTGGGGTCATATGACAATGCCTTCCCTGGAGTGGGGCGTGGGGTTCGGGCGTCGAGTTTGTCGATCACCCGCAAAATGTCTTCCATAGACGGTTCCCCATAGGCCCCCAAAGGAACAAGCGACGCCGCATATTTGTCGTTTGCCCCGGCATAGACCTGTTGGACACAGTGCTTCTCCCGGTCACCCGGGTCACTCCAGATATCCAGCGCCAGCGCTTGCAATTCCGAGATATATTTACGTATGTGTTCCCCGGGACGTTGAAGTCGGTTGACAAAAGCTGTATATTTTTGCTGATAAGACAACTGCGGTTTAGGAAATTGAGTTTTGAAAAGTTTCAAAATACTATCGACGAATCGATCATAGAAAGATCCGCGCGGGAGGCATAAATTTGGGCCTTACCCGCCAATTTACTATATAGAAGACGAGGCCACTGGTCTTTCGGAATTTGGTACGTTTCCACTGCCGATTCAAATTGTGGCAGCCAGTCTTCAACGTAAACGAATTCTGGGTCAAACCGCTGAACGTCCTGTCCTTTTCAAAGTGTCGAAAAATGAGCATGAATCCAAATGACTTGATGTTCGCACACATAGGTTACAAAGAGTCGCACTTTCTGCTGGTTTTGGAGCTCATACTTCTAGCCCGTTGCCCAGAAGGCGGGCGAGGTTTTCCCCCCAAAAAGGGGTGGGTTTTTCACTCCATGGCTATATACATGCATGTATGACATATACAAATATATATGCGAATTGTCCAACACTCACACACACTGTGGAGCACATTTTTACTTTTTTGTAGCAGCCTGCGCATTGTTACTGGTCACTTTTATTTTGCTAAGCTTTTTCGGACTCTATCATATTATGACTATTCAGACATATTTACTGAACTTTTTGCTTTTTAGCAACTACAGCATAGTATTTTCGTTTGACGTGGACCAAATTTCCTGTCAAAGCTGTACAGCAAACTGTCCGAGCTTAGTGGATCTAAACTTCAGCGGACAACAGCTTACCATCCGCAAGCTAATGGAGTGATGGAAGGGATAAATAAGACTATCCGGACCATTCCGTTATAGTGCCGTGGTACAGTGCCGTGGTCGCCTCGGACGGAAATCGGATGGGTCCTGGGCCTTCCAGCGTGTCATCACGTCTAGAAGGCCAACCGAATGCTCCTACCCCATCCTCATTGGGTTCATCTAATGCCGGCCAGATGGATCCCCAGTCTTTGCCTGAGGTTTCCGCCGAGCCAGCTCAGGAGGTCGCTTCGCTGGCAAAGACGCGGCAACTGCAGCGCGGGACTGCTCGGCCACAAAGACAGACCACTTCAGCAGACCATGGACGCCAGGTCCTCAGCGCATAAGTTCCATAAGTGCGCCTGGAATAAGTCAAGTAACCACCTCAGTGGTTCCTGGGAAGAAAACCACCATGGCACTCAAGGACATTGAACAGCAAATGGCTTTGTTGGAAAGCCAGCGTCAAGTCGTCCCGAAGAAGATGCACAGTCGTTCACTAGCTTCTTTGGACACTGCTTCTTCAGTTGCTGAGTCATCTCAGTCAGCTTCTGTGAAATCCAAGAAACGGAACCGTGGTGGTTCCAACAAGAATCTGCTAATCTGCTACTGAAACCGACGAGCCTCCCGAGAAACCATCAGGAAGAGGAACTCGTTCTACAGCGAAAATCCAGAAGGCGGGATCCAGTCATTGGCTATCAATCCAGTGGTGGATCTGGAATCCGATACGCTATCAAAAGGCAGTGAAGCCACCCAGCAGAATTTTTGGAGAGAGTTTTACTGTTTCTTGCGACTTTAGAGCGTTATCTTCCATTAATGACTCGTAAGAACTTTCAGTTTAACATTAATAAATATGGGATTATTAATTCTCTTGCTGGCCTTAAAGAGTGACAACTCCATTCAATATTTAAAAACCAAATTACAATCTCTTTTGATTTGCCTAAAGAGTAACAACTCTTAAATTGGAGATTTGGTGACCGAATTACCGTCTTTCTTTCCGTTTCTTTGTCGACTGTAGTAACAACTCCTGTTAGGGAAGACATTATAACCGAATTGCTGTTCTATTTTCACTTCTAAGATTATTTTCGTGAGCTATTTGCGTGTTAAACCAGTCTCAGATTACTAAAATCATCAGGATTTTCCTTAAGTAGGTTCACACCATACATGTGCTTGGGGGTTTTGGGGCTCCCAGAGGGGAACCTCACCCCCAGAATCCAGATTTTTTCTGGTGTCTTGGAAAAAAATCGGAAAAACCCGGTTTTCCGGCGGCCTCCGGTTCAGTCACCCCCCCCAAAGCTTCCCCTCCTGCACATGTCTGGTTCACACCCTAGTCCCTACCTTGTATATAGATTGTTTCGAATACTGAGCAGCTCTGGCTTGGGAAATAGTAGGTTAATTATAGTACAATTACTGCTTGGACGTTTGAATATATTCAATTTAATTAGCATCAATAAATGATTTTCTTGATAACTTCATGACAAGAGTCCCTTTTGCATGACGGTTAATTTTTCGTTGCTTTTGATCATTTTCAGCGTTGGGTTTCATTCTTTCTATTAAATAAACAAATTTGGTAAACTAATACGACATATAGTATGGTATTATACAAGAAAACAAAAATTCCCTTCGTCGCAGGTAAAATACATATGAGTTCCCGGAAGGCAGGTTGTACAATAGTAGAAGACAAGATCCAGTCTGTAAAATACAGATGAGTGAAGTGGGGATGTAAAAAAGTGAAGACAAGCTACAACGGCGTACATGAAATATCCATCAGATGGATTTATTTCATAGGCCATAGAACATAGACTAAGTTTCAGTTAGTCTACGTTCTATGTTGAGGCGAATTTGATGAGGCCTGCTCACTAGGCGAGTAGGCGACTCGTATTTGGTGAGGCTCCTACGGCCCTACGGGGTTGTTTCGTTATTTAGTTTTGGTTTAGCTTGGCGCAGTTAGGACATCACATTGGCGTCTGGCTTGTAATGTAAACTATTTATTGTAAGACTAGCTATTTATATAAGTGTGAATGTGTAATGAACTGATTTGGATTAAATGAGAAATTGGCTTGATTTGATTCGATTTCAGGAGATGGGGTCGTATTAGGCTGATAGGTTCACTTACACGGAAGGTCAGCACGTTTGCCTAATCAGACAAACTTAGGTACCAGATTCCCGAAAGGTGGTTTGCCAAAATCGGGGATCTCTACAGCCAACCTGTTAGGAGTGTAGTCGTGAGTTCGTTTAGATAGGGGTCGTTAGGTTGATCGCAGCAGGATTCAATCCAACAATGTAATCGCAACAGGATCGTTCTCAGCAGCAAGATCGCAACAGGATCTGATTCAGCAGCAAGATCTCGACAGGATCTAGTTCAGCAATAAGATCGCACCAGGATCTGACTCAGCAAGGCTGTTCCTAACTAAGTCTGGATGAGTACACAATGATTTATTAACCAACAACAGGTTTCGATATACTTTAAGAACAGTAACAATAATGATAGCAAACCTATCAAACAGGGTTGCTGGACAATTAATACTCACTACAGTTATTAACAACAATATATATATAATCAAGGTACAAGGTACCAGGGTTGCCAACTCTTTTGATAGGTTAATACTTTAAATTGACCGATAACAGGGGAAGATTAGTTACTAGTATTGCGACCACTGATTCTTTCTTTCTTCCTCTTTCCTGGTGGTTACTAACAGGGCTTAAACTTCACTCTAGCCTAACCTTGGGTTCCTCTTCTTCAGGTATTGGTTACAGGGTACTGTCAGGTACAGTGCGTACTTGTGAGTTGTGTGTGATAAGTTAACTTCCTTATCCGTCTAATCACAAAGTCAAACTAATCGACAATTAACTGATAATTAATTAAAGTTAAAGATATAACACTACTGTTCCGGGAATGGGTGAGCGGGCTTAGATCTGGTATTAAAGACTCTCAAGGAATCCCACAGATCTAAGGCGGCTATCGGACGGTGGAGAGTACAAACACAGGGGTCGGTCTAGGCGGGGAGTTACCAGGAGATGCCCGAAGTATAATTAGTATAAATTAACCTTTAATTTAAGTATCTTCAAAGGATCTTCTTCTGACAAAACAATTAGCTATTGATGAGCAGAGTCTAAACCAGAGACAGAAGGGGAGCGACAGTCCCCAAACAGGAAGAGTTGGAGATAATAATTTGAGACATTTTCGATATAGTTTCTTTTGAGGTAATCAGCAAAAGTTATATAGGAAAAGCGAGTTTCCTGATAAGTCCTTTAAATAGGTTAGCTTCTGCAGGTTCAACCGACAAATGACCAGGTTCGTGTCTCCAATGTCTCTGCCTTAAACTCCTAATCAATAAGTTCCGGTTCCAATGTACCTTCCGATTCTCTGAACTGGTTCCAAATCAATGACCAAATTAATCCACTAATATCCAAATTCGATTATCCAAGCTAAGTCTACTTCTACTGATATGCACCGTCTTCAGATTAATCCTCTCAGTGATCACAGGATCATGTTCCGACTGATATGAATCCTGGCAGGACACGCTCGTGATGAACCTGAATCAAATGGGTTAAAACCCATTAGAACAGGACACAAGTGAGGGAATCAAACCCAGCAACTATTACTCACTTTGGATGGCTTTCTGAGATTAAAAGTTGAAACTTTGTTGATTTCAAGACAATTGAAAACAGCCTATTTTTAGGCCAAGTTTCGGTTAGGATGGACTTAGTTGCGTGTTATTGGTTTGGTACAAACGGATTTTAGCCAAATATCGATTTCTGGACGATTTTCTGCCATGTAGTGCAGAAAATCGTAAATACAACACGGTTCTTCCGTAGATATTTGGCTTACATTAATTAAACATGAAATGGGAACTATAGGTATTTAGTGAGCGGGAAAGCACCCGTTTCCTGCATGAAACTGACATTAGGCACAAGATATTCATTTCTCTTAAACATTACTACTTTCCTGCGATTCATTAGAAGATGGTTCCGGGAGATCTCTAAATTTTATCTACTGATAAACCTCATTATATTTATTAGCTATCGTTTGTATATTTTTGGATACTTACGTACTATTATTTACCATATGTGCCATTCATACAAACCTAATATACTTACAAAATAGGGTCAGCACGAAGTCCTTATTTGCGATTCGTCCGCTCCTCGAGCATAGGACTACCTACGCGGACGAATCGAGGACTACTTGGTAGGTAAAGCCTATTATGGGAGTCCCCGCGACTCTGAATGAGGCTAACTAATTAATTTACATATGACACAACACTACAGTGGGCACTCGCTCGTGCTGGCTAACATTCACACATTCTTTTGAATATCAATCTGTTAACGGACAGTCGAACATTTACTCATAACTATGCAATCTTCCTGCCTAATACGAAACTTCTTTGATAATTTCGGATGTACAAATCCCATGCGCCCGATGGGAATCGACCCGTCATTAAATTTTTGGGATAATCCTTACTGGCAACCTTTTGGACCGATTAGAGCTCCTTCTTATGTTGACGATCTTGAATTTGGTACGGTTACGATTTAAATGATTGTTACAGACAATTTCGGTTGCTATTTCAGTGTGCTAATTCGATAGCATTCTGGATTACCCCAATTTTTCGATTCATATGACTAACAGACATTCAACTGACCCAATTAATGTACTAATGATTATTGAGAAACGTGATTCAACTACTGATTATTGTTGAACAATAGTTGCTAAAGTAAGAATGAGAATTATTAATTCAAAACTGGAGATCATTAACCCAATTAGGCAGTTTCCTAATAACATTTATACGATTGTGGCAATCCTCACAACCCCTATCGTACAAGGGGAGTTTCCGTGAGTTGCCGATCAGTTAGCCAAAACATTCATTCGTCAGACACTCAAAACAGCATACGAAACAACCATTCAAGATTCGTACAAATCATGCATTTCTGAAAATTGGTTAGATTCGGAACCTCACGCTCCATGAGGGGTTTACCCGAATAACCGCCTTACGTAAATTTAGAAGCACATTCACACCCTAGCAACACATTATTCCAATGCATATCTAACTATTAAAATGCAACTTACTTAACTAAACCCTAGTTCTATGTGCATATTTGGTTATAAAACTGTAAACTTTGTTGCGCTCGAATTTGGCTTTTGCAATTCTACAGAATTGCTTTATAAAAGAAATTTTTGTGAGAACTGGAACTTGACAATTTGATGAAACGTTGTATAAAGTTTGAAAGAAAGCCAGTGAGTAATAATTGCCTGGCAATTATTACTAACAACAAAGTTATATCAACTAAATACATAATTAACTGTAAACTACAGAAAGCTGAGGAAGCCGGCCATTCCTCCCAAAACTGCTTAATAATTAATTACTGAGATTGATGTAAACTCAAGGTTTTTAGGATTTAGCTTGAAATGGCCTGTACGATTTTAATACCTAGCAATTTAGAAGCCGACCTAATGCTAAAATAAAGCATGATACAGAACTGGCATTTTTAAAACAGTGCGACGCTTTTTTGTAAAAGTCATGGCCGGCAACTCCTAGTTGCCGGCTGTGGGGAGAATGTTTCTGCTAACTAACTTATGACTTTCAGAGCCGTAATTAAGGGGCTCTCTAGCTCAAAACTCAGAGATTAGGTCCCACTCAAAATCCCGTACATACTACAAAAAGTAAACCCCGAAAAGTGACAGTTAAAAGGTAGAAAAGAAAATAGGACATTTTGTTGTGAAAGGAATAATTTTGTGGCTTGACTAGAAAAGGCGAAAAGGCTAAAAGAAAGACGAAATGGACATGTCTCGTCCTTGTTTTAGAAATCATAAAATAATAACAACTAAAGGTTTAAGAAAAAATTAAATCGGCTCGAAAGCCCGACATGCTATGGAACAGAAATATGGCCCAAAGGCCCATCATGCCATGGAAATGAAGACTGGCCATAAGGCCTAGATACTGGCGGAAAACGGGGCATATAAACCCAAAAATGTATAAAAAAGTGGCGCGAAGGCCTGAAAAGCATTAAAAAGGGGCCGACCGGCCAACATACAGTTATACAAAAGTTGGCCAAAGGGGCCACAATATAATTTCCTAATTTGTTTGTCCTATTGGCAGCAAAGGCCGGACATAAAAGGTCCATATGGCCACTCAAGTTGTTAGTGTTCGTGCGTTAACTCAGTTCTTCCTTTTCTGGCCAGTGCGGGCCAGAAAAGGGTCCTTAGGTGCGTCCTATGGGGGGCGTGCATTGCTATTTTCCCGAGACACACCAGTGTCACGAGAAGCAATACACGCGGGGAATAGGGGACTTTCAAACGACCGTCCACGGCCGAGTCTCAACGAACACTGATTGCCAATTTGAATTTGGGGAGCAAGCGACAGCTCGCTGACAGCCCGTAATAAAAGCGGCTTTCTTTAATTTTGGGGGAAACTTCTAGAAGCTTCTAGAAGCTTCCCATGTTTTGCATGTAAGATCCGGGCTCTTTTCGGCCCGGAGACCAGGTGAGGGGTCAGATTAATGATATTGGGGAAATATTGCCCCCAACTGGTCCTTTTTTTGATGGATTTTGGGGTCGAAACTTGAGCGAATTTTATAAAAGTTTGGGTTTACACGTAAACGCAACCAAAGGGATAGTTGATAGAATATTGGTCTTAACTTGTCCAAAAATTGACAGAAAATTGCAGAATTTTGGCCAACTTGGGCCTAAGTAACACAAGAGGAATGTCAATACTTTAAATGAAATCGAAAAATTAGTTTATTAATGTTGAAAATAATTTAATATTTCTTTGTTTTCGGCCCCTCACTCTTGAGTCTCGCTTGGACTCTTGGCCGAAAACAAAGCGTGCCGGTCATTTGTCTTCGGCAACAATTGTTCCTTGCTGCTGGAAACTCCTCGTTTCCAGTGGACCAAGGAAAGGAAGGAAAAAGTAACATAAAAGATGAAAAAAATATGCACACAGTCATTTCTACCTAATTTCTAGCTAGATAAAAATTACATTATTGAATTCTACGTACTTAACTACCTAGAGTTAATTTCTTTTCTTTTAATTTAATTTGTATTTGAGGCAACTAGGCCCCCTTCGAACCAATGAGACATAGAAAAGGTGTATACTAACTCTCTTTTCGAGAGGCAATTCTCCTGCTGGACTAAAGGCCAGCCCAAAGTTCATGAGAGGACAGCCTTCCAGACAACATGACTGGACTTGACATAAAGGTTACGTAAGTCTTAGTTAAGTTACACCCTTTTTTGAAAGACTGAAATTACGAAATGGCAAACATTTTACTAAAACATTTTTAACCATAACTTTCTTAATTTTGGGAGTTGAGAAATAAAATTTACATTTTTGGAATCAGCGTCGAATTGCCTTTCGATTGAGCCTATGTTATGTTTTCACATAAAATTTTGATTATTACGTAATAATTACCTAATTAACACTAATTAACCCCAATTAACATGTTTAACTCATATTAATACTAGTTTAACCTAACTGATTATTAAAAAATGGGAAATTAATGTCGAATAACGTTGGACATGACTACCTACGTCTAAACACAGTTACCTTATGCCTTTGTAACTACACGTTATTTGCTAATTAGGGTTAATTCTACATAGTAACTACCGTATACCAACGAACCATCTTCATATGATTAAATTTGACAATAACTTGCAATTGTTGTTTGCAAACAGAGAGGAATTACGCGTTTTTTTGTGGGTAATATTAGGACCTTTTCTTCGAGTTTTGGGTGGTCGATAATAATACATAAGTTGTCTAAGATTGGGTCCTAATGAAGAGGCACCAGCTCTTCATTAGAGTGTGGACATTTGCAGTTATTATCTGTTTGGGGATAACAAGATCCAAGTGAAAAGGCACCCGCTTTTCACAAGGAGGCAATATTAAAGAATTTCCATTCAGACCACCTAACTGACTAATATGTTTATTAATTTATGATGTTATTCTTCTTGTGTTAATGATACCCTGACCCTATACTGCAAATTTTAACTAATCTTCCCTTTCGTTTCCCTAAGAATTAGTTAAATTTTAGAGATTGGTAACCCTGTTCTTAATTACACACAAATACAAATACAGCTTGGACGTTCATTCATGTAGCTATGATCATGGAAACCTTTAACTTAACCCACATTTCTGAGGTTTTCCTTGGCGTTTTCGAGTGACCATTGAGCACATCCTTCTTTTTTGGATTAATTATTCAAAATCTGATTTTTTTATTTAACCAATTTCATTACAAATGTTTTCAGACTCAACTACCATTGATGTTATTGGTTGTTAGTCAACGTGCCATTAAAAGTACCATGGTTTTATGTTACATCATAGCCTGCCTTTTCAGGCATCCAGAAACGAATCCTTTTAAAATACTGGTTCGGCTTTAAATAAAAGAAGCAGATGTGCAAACAGCGCTTAGTTTGACTCACTCAAGCAATCATTCAAAAGCTTCGGTCCTTGTAAGCGCTTCAGTCTCGCCTATTCTCTAAAAATAGGATGCTCTCGACAAACGTGACTACATTTTGTTGTATCTGAACAGAAACATCAAATTTTCTCAGTGGTTGTAACATTCACGTCACTGGGGTTTACTGGCCCAGACGTAGGAAATTTCAGTGTTTTCTGGTTCTTAAATATACATATCAATTATCCAAATTATGAATGCCCCCTTTTATAGCAGTATTCACCGTACTTCAGTCAAGTATGCCTCGCTCACGCCAGTCTAGTAGTGAGCGTTCCCGACGGTCTCGTATCAGACGTTTTTCTACCAGCCGTTATTCGTCGGCGAACAGGAGCTCCCAAAGGTCGTCTGGGACAAATGGTTCTGCTGTGTCTGATAGACAGATGCAAGCGGTCTTCCAACCGCTCGATAGTTTCGATCCGTTCTATAACTCCGTACAGAGGTCGTCGCGCCCGGGTTGTTGCTGTTGCTATTTTTCTCTCAATCGGGTGAATGCACGCATATCACCTGTGCCTACGTTTTTGGCTAGGGTAGCGCGTTGCCAGAGCCTATCTATATGTCACCTTTATTCGAGTTCGTGAGACAAACTTAGGTGCTCCCTACCTTGCTGTTGATACACTGAGGCCGACGGCGCTGGGAAACTTGGTCTGCGGACACCGGGGAGGAAGCTAAGAAAATTACGGATTGGTTTAACAGATTAGAAGTTACTTCCTATTTTAGTATACCTAAGGATTTGTTGCTTAGGTGGACTGATCATTAATCCGAATTCGGAGGAAGACTTGATTATGTAGCACTTAGTAAATTAGCAGTGCTAATTTAAACCAAAGTATATATATATATATAGCATAGAATTTCTCGAACTAAGATTTCATTAAGATTATATTACATACAAATAACGAGATCGGGCTCTTTTGTAAAATGCTTGCTCCTGGTGACTGATGAGATAAATGAATATTACACGGATGGCACCGACCCACGAAAAATAGAGCCGGTGAACATGACTAGACTGCCAGATTATTGAAGTATTTCCCAACCTATTAAATTCGCAGCAAATGGCATCCATCTAATGTGAACAAGCAGGCCTCTAAAAAGAGGCATTATTCTGCATTGGAGCTGCCGTGTATCTGTATAAGAAGTGGAAAACGAGTGCTGATGGTAGAAGTGTATAAGTTGTTGATAGAAGTGAAAGAAAATGATTTAAAAAAAGGAAACGTAGATTTTTAGGCAAGAGTTTAATTGCCTGAATCGACATATCCTTTGACACGAAGCATGAATTTTATTTTTTTCAAACGGTGGACAATATTGTTGTTCACATTAATTTATTTATTATGGGAAGAGCTTAAAACCGTCTGAAACTTTTTATCGCCGACCTGCCAAACAGGTTTGTTATTCAACAGTTCTAGTTACAGGTAG